>JABUQX010027759.1:10000-12500 GCA_015478945.1 Trachelipus rathkii | reverse complement strand
TTAGAATTAATTTATTTGCTAAAGTCTGTAGAATAATTTTGTTCCCTATATTTGAACTGTATAAATAACTAATTTCATGTCACAGGCATGCAACTTGTACACATTCTGATTCAGTCATAATGTGTAAATGAAACAATGTTAATATTAAAAAATTATTTTCCATTCATGAGTATTAACATCATAACATTAACAAAAACCACTGACAAGCTTTTAATAATCATTTATGAATAATATACAATTTTTATGCATCATCATGATCAGCATTTGAGTGTTTAGACATCTTTCCAATCAGGGCATGTCATAAAAAATCTAATTTATCATTATATGAAGGGGAAGGTATCAGGCTCTAAAGTCAGAAGCGTAGCTTTCAACATTTTTGATCTCCTGAATGTCTTTAGACTTAGCTTTCTCAGACTTTGGTGTCTTTATGGAGGGGAAAAGGATGCATGTGATGATACTGAAGAGCTAGTACTTAGCCAAGTGCTGCTGATCTATCTCATCTCTGGAAGACTTGACTGAGTGCTGGTCTGAGGAGTATATGGTATGATTAGTTTGATGACTAACTTCCAACATTACTTTGATGCTCTGTCAGTTTCATTTTCTGACTTGACAAATAGCCTACTAGTTTTACTACATGCATTCCCTACTTTATTCTCTAAGAATGGTTATATATAGATCTGTAAAACTTTTTCATAAGTATCCCATGCTTCATTGATGCATATGAAAAGAGGAAATAATTAATCACCAATTTGGTCCTAAATCATCATGGAGTTAGTGAAAGTGTTTGTTCTACAGGGTCGGTGATGTGTCCTCTTCTGTTCATAATCTATGCAAAAGATTTGAATGAGGAAATTAAATGAAAAGAACCATGTTCAAAATACTGCTGCTTCTGCATATAATTTAAATAATTCATATTGTGTATTCAATTTTTTTTTGTTAATTTGATCAAATTTTCAAATGGAACTAGATAGCCTTTATTGTACTGTATATAATGTAAAGAAAGTATCAGTTCCTTCAGTAATTTCTAATTTTGTAGGCAACGTTTACTTACCTATATTTAATATTCAGGTTTTTCATAATAATTTTTTTTTTTTTTTTTTAATCTTTCAGTAATTAACTTTTTTCTCAAACTTTTCAATTTTTAATTTTTCCTTTTTACTTCAGGGTATGAATGTTGATTTGTATGAACAGTTCTTTTGTAATACTAAGGTGAAGCAATAAAAGTTTTTAATTAACATTTAAACTATTCTTCTAGTTAAAATTCATTTCAATTACACTTGCACATTTTTCCTGTCACGTTGAAGTTCCTCTCAACATAGGTTATTTATAGATATCTTATTAAAGTATTGTGAGAAATTAAATAGCCCCTTTGTATATTTAAAAAAAAAATGAAAATTTCTGGCTCTCACATTTTGACATGAGTAGGTAAAACTTATTTCTAGTAATATACTTCAAAAGGCCTCAAAACATTTATTTTAGTGACATACTTACCTATATGTCGACTATTGGTAAATTTATAATAGTTTGTGTATTTATCGGTTATCTTCCACATGCTTTAAGAAGAAAGAATTTCTCCAATTACCGGTACATCTTTGTTGTTTATCTTTGAAAAAAGTCATTTATACGTTCTACATTATGAAGTATATTACTCATCAGTTATTTTATTAAATATTTTTAAGTCGAGCTCAGTTATTTGCATAGCATTGACCTATTATTTAAAATCATTGTCTTTGTTACACAGGATTCATGTGTGTGGCTGAAGTCTATAAAGGCTTAGCCAGAAAAGTTTAAAATTTGAATGATTTTTTAAAATCCATGCATATAATGGCTGGAAAACCGCACATTGATGACTCTGTGATAGAGAGAAGGCTTCGTCCAATATATGGTAAGTTAGATGTCAGATGATAATTAATACAGTATATTTTGGATACATTAATTATAATTAATTGCAATTAATATCTTATAATTAATTTTGCTAGTTAGTATTTAGTCATATCAGTTATTCATTTGATAATAGTTATCGATAACTTTGAAGAAAAAAAAAATTGAAAACGTGCTCAAATTTTATTATCTTTGTTAATTTAATATGAAATTTTTTTGAAAGTGATTTGATTTATTTTAAAATCTATTCTGTTAAACTTACACTCTGGTATTTTAGAGCAATAAGAACATATATTTAGACTTATGACGATAATTTTCCTATTATAACATATTGCCAGTGTAATTGTCAATTTCTTTGTTTGCTTTAAAAACAAATGTTATAGATGTTTTCAATTATTGGTAAATTGAAATGATAAACTTGAAGAAAAAAAAAAAATATATTTGAATAGTTAGATAGCATAAAGTAAAGTGTATCTAATTCAATGTAGTACATTGTATTTGAACTTTAGCGTAGTTTGTATAAGCAGTTTTTTTTTTTTTTGCTATCAAAATTTTGATATTCATTTGACATTTACCGTAACATTCAAATGGGATAATTTATTTCATTATCATCAGTAAT
>JABUQX010027759.1:0-5000 GCA_015478945.1 Trachelipus rathkii | reverse complement strand
ACTCTATATATATATATATATATATTATACTATATATTATAATAATATATATATATAATATATATTATATATATATATAAATATATATATATATATATAATATATATATATATATATATATATATATATATAATATATATATATATATATATATATATATATATTAGGGATGTAACCGGAACCTCGATTTTTTTGGAAGTTCCGGTTCCGGCCGGAACTAGCTTGGTTCCGGCGGGAACTAACCGGAACTTTCTACCTTTTTAAAATGTCTTTCTTAATAAAATTCAGTATTTGATTTGTCATACATACAATATATGCATTATACATAAAAAATACATCATTTAAATTGATATATTCGCGGGGGTTGGTTCTGACCCCCCCGTTTATAGGCGATATCGCGTACTAACTTTAACCCCCCTGAAAATCATTAATTTTAAAATTTTTACCTTTGTATATCGGTGAATAAAATAGCAGCAGTATTATATTTATCCTTAAAAATAATTGGAAATAAATTTGCCAGATACAATGTTATTTTAAAAATAATGTTGCATATTTAATTGACTCGTTAATTAGTAGGATCTTTATTACATTACAGTACAGTATTTTAAAAACTTTGTTGCAATAAAAGTTTTTTAGTTTTTTAAATGAAAAAATATACAATGTACAAACCTTTAAAAAATTTGGAGATCAAATTGTTTTTTAAATATTTAATTGACTAGCCTGAGGACTGTAATATAAAATTTTAAAGTTTAGCCAATTTGAGCAAAAAATAGTTTTTTCCTTTCATTGTAAAATGACGTGGAGGGTACAGAGATGAAGGCTCAGCATCTGTAGTTGTATTGGCTGCTTTTTTTGAGATACATCGTTATCGGTAATTGACGCTTTTTGCCTTTTTAGCTGCAAAATATCTTCTTTTTTTTTCTTTTCATTTCATTATCCTACATATGTATGTATTTTTTATTTATTTTTTGGCAATTTTTAATTTTATCTTTTTTTCATATGTATTAATATTTTTAAACATTTATTTTTGCAATTTTGTAATTTTATTTTCTTTTTTTTTTTTTTGCCAACCGCGTATAGCAGCTCGCGTTCTATAAGACCGCGTTCTTCGAGGGACGACTGTATGTGAACAGATATATAAAATGACCTTCGACCCTATACTTTCGAAAACTTTAAATATGAAACAATATTTTCACCCTCGGAACGAGTAGCTTTAATACTCTAGAACGGGGTTGGGGAATTTTTGATTTTTTTTGAGATTTTTTTATTTATTTTTATTTTTTTTTAGACAAATTTGCTTTTTTAATCTTTATCTATATATAATAGGGTAGAATTTTAATTATTTTCCTATATTTTAAAATCTTAATGAAAATAATGTTAGTTTTAATCTAAATTAAATTATATATATAATATCTATATATATATATATATATATATATTATATATATATATATATATATATATATTTATATATATATATATTATATAATAATATAGTATATATATATATATATATATATATATAATTTATATATATATATATACTGTATAAATATCTTAAGTGCTGGAAGTTTAGTTATTTCTTTATGTTCAACTAAAATGACTTGAAACAACATTGATGAATTTACTTATTAATGTAGATGAGATATACTTATCATTAATTGGTAATAGCTAGGATTAATTATTAATTTACGAAAAAAGTGGTCTAAAAAATAAAAACTAAAAAAAATCACGATTTTTTTATAAAAAAAGAAGAAAACGTAAAAAAAATCAGTTGATTTAAATATTTTGATTTATCTTTTTTTGTGCCAATCCTGCTTTAGAATCTAGACCTGGGTTGCTAATTTACAGGGTAATTATTATTATTAATTATTATTATTATTATTATTATTATTATTATTATTATTATTATTATTATTATTATTATTTTTTATTATTATATTATTATCAGAAATTAACTTTAGTAGAAACTACTACAAACAAAATATTAACTAACCTGTTTAAGCAAAAAATTTTAACTTTTAAAACAAACGATTCCCATAATTTTCTTAACTTAAAATGACCATTTATTTGAATTTTGAAGTGTAGTGGTGTAGGAAAATAAGTTGCTCGCCATGTTGTGGAGTTAAACGTCATCTCTTATCCTCACACACGTTATTCTGAAAAAAGCTTTTAAACTTTGAAGACCCGTAGAACTTTATATAAGTTGTGTTGAGGGGGCGTTTCAGAAGCCCAACTGAGCCCGGGCGGGCAGCGACAGGCGCAACATGCCATTCGTTTTCCAGAGCCCGTTTGCGACACTTCTACGTCACGTAACGTCACAGTTCAGGCGCCCGTTGTTAAATCCTTGATCGGATTTAATAAACGGTGGGCTGCGCGGAATACATACTTTTGTTTACCAAACAAATCTTTTACAAATCATGCGTCCGGAAATGGCTTGCCAATTTTTTAAAATTTCAGTTAACTTTATATTAAGGATACTAATTATGTATCATTTCAATAAAATAGATACATATAAGTTATAAGAGTCATGGGTGTAGGCAAGATTTCATTTAGGGGGGGCAAAGGTTGAGTGACATGATATATATATATATATATAATATTATATATATATATATATATATATATATAATATATATAGTTATATACTAATAATATAATATATAATATTATATATATATATATTATATTATATATATATAATATATATATTAAATCCTTATATAATAATAATTACTACTAATAATTAATAATATACTACTTCATTATCTATCGAATTATTGGTTTTTTTTACATTTTTTTCCACTAATAAACCCTTACAAACGTCGTCTGGAAATATATAGGTTCATTCTTTTTAATTCGCCAAATTTTAGGGGGGACAGGGCCCCTGCCCCCCCTGTTATACGACCAATGAATAAGAGTATATTGTTTACCAATTCGCAGCTGATCCGACGGGCTCGCTCGGCCGTATCGGGTCTCAAATTTCCTGTTTCTGATTGGTTAATGTAATTTTTTTTTCAATGAAGCGGTTTCCGAGTCGATTTTGAACACGGGCTGGCACTCGGGCCTCTGGAATCGCACATAGTATATTCCTTTTTTACTTAATAATTTACTGAACCGCTTATCCAAATTTTGGCCTTCAGAACTAAGAGCTCACAGTATGGATATGACAAGATGACAGCTACTTCTAGAGAGACTCCACTTGTTAATCCGACAAGTTTTAAGTAGAAAATATGCGTTTCCAGAAGCCCGAGTGCAGCCTGTGTGTGCAAATCGACTCGGAAACGCTTCGAATTGAAAAAAATTGCCATTAACCGATCAGAGAACAGGAATTTTAGTACCTGGAAACGGCGAGCGCGCCCGCCGGATCAGCTGACAATTGTAAGCATCTCTTGATAACTTATATGTAATCTATTTTATGAAATGAATGAATATCTAGTTATCCTTAATATAAAAGTTACTAAAGTATTAAAAAATTTGGCAAGCCATTTCCGACATATGTTTTTGGAAAAGATTTGTTTGTAAACAAAGTTACTTCTTCTGCGCAGCCAGCCCGTTTTATTAATTCTCGAAATCGATGATTTAAACAACGGCGCCTGACTGTGACGTTTACGTGACGTGAAGTGCGCAACGGGCTCTGGAAACGAATGCATGTGTGCCCGCCCGGCTGCGTCGGGCTTCTGGAAACCCAGCTTATGTAAGGTGTAGCTGAAGTCGAAAAGTTCCGGGTTCCGGCCGAACCTTTTTCAAAGGTTTCCGAAAGTTCCGGTTTCGGCGGAACCAAAAATCTCTGGTTCCGGTACATCCCTAATATAAATATATAATATATATAACTATATAGTATATATATTATATATATATATATAATAATATATAATATTATATATATATAATTTATATATATATATATATAATTGGAAAATTAACATTTGAATTTATGAGACTATCTATACATCACCTATATTTACTGAGGTACTTGAGTAAACTTAAAATAAGTACTGTAGATATGTAATACCTGTATGAATGCACACAAGGCTACTATTATTTTTGGTTAAAAGATGGGCTATGGGTTATGTTAAATAAATCCCTTCCAGCAAACTTTTTGTTTAAGGAAAGTTAATTAAGTAATTCCGGTTCCGGCTGGAATTTTTTCAAATTCCGGCCTGGAACCGGAACCGGAAAAAAAACATGTTAAATTTCTGGCCGGAAATTGTCCTTGTGTTTAGAGTAACACCTCTAATATATATATATATATATAGTATAATATATATATATATATATATTATATATATATATATATATATATATATTATATATATATATATATATATATATATATTATATATATGAATCATATTAATATGAATATAATCTTTCTTTCTTTCTTTCTTCACTTCCTGCTTTGCCCCAAGATTTGGGGGTAATTGGTGCGTACAAGCATCGAAAAGAAAAGCAGTAGGAGAACATGAAACACAAGTCGAAAAGAAAGCCCAGCCTTAACCCCGCTCCCTCTGTACATAATTAGTGAGAGCTCCTCACAGACAGAAAATCCACCTAGAGCTTCATGGGGACCGCGACGGACCCTCACTATGGTAAATCGTCAATGTAAGGGTTCTCCCCTGGCCCGGTGGGCCACAACCATGCCCTAATACCAAAACCCGGCCATTCTCTCCTATCATGCACCTTTATTCCTCGCACCAAACTCACATTTTTCCTCCTTCAGACATTCGTTCACCGCCTAATCCACTCTCTTCGGTCTCCCAGCCGTCCGGTTTCCCAACACACTCACACTATACATCCGCTTAACCAACCGACTATCATCATCCTTTCCACATGACCAAACCATTCAACATCTTTCATTTATTCTCTTCATTTACCCCTTTCTTCACACCAACACCACTCTCTAATACGTTCATTCCTCTCTTTATCATTCTTCTCACACTAAGCAACCCCTAAGATTGTCCATTCTGAAACACATTCTGAACTTTAGATCTCTACTT
>JABUQX010027758.1:5000-22778 GCA_015478945.1 Trachelipus rathkii | reverse complement strand
CCCGCGATATGGGACTTCACATGGCATTTTCGTCAATTGGCGGTTAGTGCTTCTGAATGAATCAAAAGTATGTATGGACGATAGTGAAGCGTGTTTAAAGTGTTAAAGAAATTAAATTATGTGATGTTGAAAGTGATTGGTTTAATTATAATAATAGGCGGAGTGATGGGCAGGGGAGTGTGGTATGTCTCCTTGTTATTCAATTGTATATGGTGGTTATGAAAAGAATTAGAAAAGGTGGAGGGTGGTTGTAGGATTGGTGTTAGAAATGATGGAGAATGGAGAGAGAGTGGGAGAGTTCGCCTACTAGTTTGAAGAGAGTTTGAGAAGAGATTTGGTAGGGTGTGTAAAAGTAGGGAGGTTTGAAGTAAACATAGATACGAGTAAGGTCATGGTTGCGAGTCAGAGGACAGTCCTCAGTGTTGAAGTTTATGGGTTAGATGGAATAATATGCCCAATGAGAGGGTGAATAATTTAGAGATATATATGCCCCTGGATGAAAAAATATTGGATGATGCAGAGTGTATAGTAGGAAAGTTTGTGAATGGCAGGAAGGTGGCTGGTTTTATTTAAATCATTTGGTGGATGTAAAAGAGACTAAGTCTTGATTGGCTGGGGTTTTACATAAGGGCATGTTGTTACCAGTGTTAATGTTAGTGAGCTAGTGAGACTATTCGTGATGATTTAAGTGTGGTATAAAATCTAAAGAGCATACAGTATTCAGATGGCACAATTCTTGGGGGCGCTGGATGTAGGTGTGAGAAGGAATTTATAAATGAGGAAATGAACGTATTAGAGAGTTTGTGTGTGTGGGAAGAAAGTTGTAAATGAACTGAGAATATGAAGAAGCTCAAGTACTCCGATTGAGCATATGCAAAGGATGGGTGATATTCAGTTGGTTAAGCGGATGTGTTATGGTGGGTGAGTGTGTTGGAATCGACCGGCAGGGTCCGAAGAAAAAAGTGGATTGAGTCAGTGAAGGTATAATGCCTGGGAAGGAGAGAAATATGAGTTTTGGCGCAGGAGAGAAGAAAGGCGCATAATGGGAATGAATTGCTGGGTTTTGTGAGAGGGGTATGGTTGTGGCGCCCACCTGGACCAAGGCATGAATCCCACACTGACGAGATGCCATAGTGAGGCTCCATCGCTGCCGGGTCCCGTGAAGCTCTAGGGTGGATTCTGACTGCGACGAGTCTCACAAAAATGTTTAAAGGGGCGGTAAGGCGGGGACTTTTCTTTCGGACTTAGTGTCATGTTCTTCTGCTACTTTTCTGTTTCGGTTATGCTATGCACTTACCCCCAGTCTGTGGGAAAGAAGGTGGATGATATATATATATATATAATATAGTATATATATATAATATATATATATATATATATATATATCATATTATATACTATTAAATATATATATATATATTATATATAATATATATATATAGATAATTTATTTTTATTCCTCCAAAATATATAAAAATAATTATCTCTTATCTATAATGATTAGCAATACTTTTAGATTACTTCTTTTTCTTGGTCCAAGAATTATTTGATTGAAGAATGTAGAGTAGGGGTGGCAGAAGATGTTAGACTAATGGAGAGTTGGAAGAGAGTGGAGGGTGTCCTGCTTTTTGTACTCTGATGATTTGGTTTTGTGTGGAATCTGAAGAAAGTTTAAAGGGCGGTTGGGCAGACGAAATTTGGCCCTGAGTGTTGTTAAAATTAAGGTGATTTAGATAGTAAAATCTAGATAAGACAGGTATGACTAGGGTTGAGTAGAGAGTTCCTGTGGGAATATGATAATTCGCAAGATGTGTACTCGGCGTCTATAAACAAAGTAATCTTGAGTACGTTATAAATATTCAATATGACTCCTAAATATGTATTGTGTACTTGAACCCATAAGTTTGAAGTTTCACGGAAATGCCGAGAGATGAGTAGGCAAAGTTCGCTCGCGAATGTGGATAATTGTAAGGGGCTGGAGATCCCAATGGAATTAAGTCTTGTGTGACGCCTGCGCTAGCGTATTCTGCGAATGAGGGTATGTTGTTATCATTGTTAATGTTAGTAGTGAAGTTATGGTGGGGATTTATAATGTGCTATCCGCTCAGATGGATAATTTTAAGGACATGTTCTAAAAGCAGTGTGAGAAGAGAAATATATAATTAAATCTGTAGAATGTGCTAGGATGATTATCCTGTGGTGAATGAATAGTTACATTGAGAATAAATAGAGGTGTACTATTTAACCCACTAATAAGATAGAAAGTTCACTCTACTTTCTTGGTTGCTAGGTTCATCATATTGAGATGAATAGATGAATAGTTCTCTCGCTCACACTGCGGATGTTCTATAGTGTCGTGAGACGTGTCTGAGTGAAGACACAAAAGAAATATCTGTGAATTTGGTCTGATAGTGAGGAAGAATCGCGTAATTTGGCGGATTCGCACGCACGATAGAGATAGAAAACAATAAAGACGGTGAGTGGACCGTACTTTTGTGGAGGGAAAATCGGTATGTCGCCTGGCCCAGGGGACTGAACACAAATTTAGGAGAGATTCCACAATGGGGTCTCCCGTCCAGTGTTACGTAGCCCCCTGGGTGAATGAGTATTCACTTTTTTGTGAAATTGTCTCCTCCATCATATAATCTCGTGAGGACTTTTCTTTCTCATTACATCATGCTCGTCAACTTAACTATTCCATTTCCAGTGCGTTAGTATAGACCTCTTGCATGCTCCAAACCCGAATAATCCCTTATCGTCTTTGGAGATGATCCCAATATTCTTGACATATTCCTAATTTCCTATCCCTCTCCTTATACATAATGTTAAACTTTTTTTTTCCATTTTAGGTTACTAAAGATGCACCTTTATCTCAGAATATCTGTATTATGTCACTGTATTCAACAGTGCTCATATCACATAGGATCTATACAATGGAATACACTGTCTCCCAAGACTAATGTGCTCGCAGGTAGGAAAGAAGAAGTGATTGTAGATACTGGTACTCAGTTTTATATTAGATATATTTATATAGGTTTGTTAAATGATATACAGTGTATATAATATATATATATACTTCATAACCCATTATAATTCCCTATTATTTATATATATATATTTACATTCATAATGATAATTAAAGTAGTAATAATACTTCTAGTATGTGTAAATATAGTAGGGTATTTATTTTATTTGCTATATAGTGGCAAGGAGAAGCCCGAGGAAATTTATTCGCTCGGTGGCTCGCTTTCTGTGTGAAATTCTGTTATAACTCTTCACACGTAGAGAACCACGTCAACCCTGAGAAAACTCTGAATACAGAGATCATTAGCTTGCTTAATCCTCGATGTGATAAGTTCTACGAGGACAGGAACAGCTCTATACATCAATACATTTACAAAGTATACTGCTCGCCACTTCTACAAACTCAATAATCTCATGCTTTTTTTTATTTCATCTTAAATTGTGCTTAATCTATTCTACGTAACACTAAAAAATCTTCCCCCTCCCGTATCAAAATTTAATAATCTCTCTTGGCCTGCTCTCCTTTAAAGAACCGGAAAGCCGGAGCCGGACCTTAAAGAAAAGCACAGAGTGCGATAGCCAGAGGAAGATGGAAGGAAGGAAAAAAAAAGCGTATGGGAAGTCGGATACTGAGAAGTCTCATGTGCCGGAAAGGGATTGATAGCGGCGTGTGAGATCAGAGCCGCGGTGAGCCGGTGACAGTAAGGGTTACGAACGTAAGCCGTAGCATAAAAACTCAATTAGCTCTCAGTCTAATACGACTAGACGGCCTCTGGACTGTTCTCTCGCGGGAGGTTTCGCAGTAGATTTTGTGCGCGCAAGCAAGAGTTACGTATATTTCTGAAAGATTATATGCGATATGAAAGATTACTTGACATGAGAAAACTAATGTTTAATATGATTATGGATGTGATTCTATCTGTATATACATAAGCTATATACATATCCGTATATAGTGAGGAATTCCGACGACAAATGAATAAGCGAACTTTGCTCCTATATTTTTATTTATATATTTACAGATGATGAGTAACTACTATCTCACAGAAATTCGAAAAACAGTCAGAAAGCATGTCGCTGATTCAATGGAGTGTCAATAATTATCATCTCGCAAGTAAGTACCCATAAATGTGATGAGCAAGCATAGTTGGCAACCCTGGAGCACTCCCCAGAGGAGGAAGCTCCATGAAGAAGCCAATAAATTTTTGAAGAAATAACTGTCGTAAAAAAAAAATGGATGAATGGGATAGAGAGAAACCCAACAGTTAAAGCTCAATACTCAGCTGGGTATGATTGTTTAGGCAGACATCTGTAAATATTACCCTAGAGAGCGATGATGACGTTAACATATAATACATAGAACAGGAATCCAAGACTGAGATGAATGTGCTAGAAGTTTCCAGCGTTCGCTCGAGCACAGGATAAGCGTGTCGATGCAGAACGCAGGTAATAACTACAATGGACTCTAAAGATGAAATCTTCCTTTACACCAACCACATAGAAAGTAATACACTTGAACTAGAAATGATGAACCAGTTTACCACGCACACTACTCAGGAGATACTGAATTCACACAAGTTCCACAAGAACAAAGTAAGGAGTCTACGCGGCATAACTCAATAAACGTTTTTCGGCCATGAGAACTAATAATTCCGATTGAAGTTCCACCAAACTTAACCTTTAAGGAGAAGGAATTCATAAATAAACTGAACTCACATAAAATCAATAAAAATAAATAAGTAAAATAAATATGAATATTTAATATAATAATTAACAATAAGTAAATATATAAGTCGAATAGGAAATAAACTATATAGGCTATCTATTACATAGGACTTGACTCTCTCAATAAAGCTCAAGTATGAATGGAACATTAACCCTAATCGGAAGTAGGGTGTTACTTCTCAGCCACGTCTAGATTTATATTGCTACGCAAAAAAGGCATCTCGTATCAAGGATGCTTGAGAATATTCTGATAAACTTCGTACTCATCTCTTGATAACCGGAGGTTGCCCTGCCCTAGTCTTATTATAAGGGATTAAGTTTGCATTATGCCGTCTGCGGAATAACGTGCCTATTCGGTGCAGACTCAGCGCAAAATAGTTCTGATATCAGTTGACAGGTATTGCAATACGAATCATTTTACATGAGTATAGTACTTGACTGTGATATTATACTAACTCACTCACCAGCGTATTTTCAAATTCAATTGGGGTTTCGTTTTGATAAACTCGTAAAGCATGATAACTATTTATCGTCCTCCACATATGTCGAAATAACATCAAATAGATAAGTGAGGAAAAGCGCGTAAATATATAGATAAGTAATTACTCTCCTGTTATATGAATTCGTAAAGATTAATTAAATGCACTCGATGGTCAGAGTATGTATAAATAAATAAATTTAGTGATCTACCAAAGTTTCTCACCACCTAAGGTTATTAGAACATATATAGTGAGTATACCTCCAATGTATATACATTATGGGGGGTCATATTGTTTGATCTGATTAGATTGGTGAGCCGTTGTTCACTACGTATGCAAGCCTGTCACACTTACATATCATCTCACTCCCCCCTGATCAATAAATTTTACGACCACTCAGCTCCACTATTTCATTAGTTTACTTATTGGAATTACTGAGTGGATAGAATATTAAAAATCGAATAGATGTAGAATATCACGAATAATGAAAAACGCCTTTTCTTCAGGAGATGCGAAGAGAATAAATATTCACACACGATAATATAATACTTATAACTTTGAATAGTAGTACTATTAAATTCGATGGTGGAGTTATTACTACTAGAGTAGAATCATTGGTATGTATGCAATTAAAGCGAATCGAACCAACATATATTATCAGACATACATATCTTCAGTGTCTCAGTCTTTTGAAGAGATCGGAGTTACGGCATCCCGGGCTCTTACGTCTCGACTTCATCATTCACCCTCACTCCTCTCACGAAGCATCTCGATAACCCGTCCTCGTTCTCGCATAGAAATATCTATCGCTGCTTCGGCTATGAGCATATTCGCATGATGCACGAAGCGCCTCTCAGGCGAATGTTTTTTCATCATCCACCTTACCCCTTTATTGCTAATACCGTTGACTATATATCGAGTTATGGCGTGCTCTTGAGGATATCTTCGAGAACTGATAAAGCACCTCTCCAGCGTTATTCTTAACTCATGAGAGGCAAGTCGCTGCAGTTCGGGTAAAACATGAGCAACCTGCTGAGACGCGGAGCGGGAGCTGGGCTGTAATGGTAAGCAGGGTAAGCTGGATGATAATGGAATTTGTCTCGGAATACCGGGCATCGACAAAAGTGTGTAGAACATCAACACCATTCTCAGGTCTTGTTGCATGCCTGGAAAAAAGCATATTTCTGTCCATAAATAAATAGGACTCATTTAATGATATGTATTTGTATACTCACGACTGGTGCATCACACGCTATTTTTGATTAACAGTGAAATGACATCTGCACTCTAAGTTAACACACCACAGTAGCATGATTGCACACATACTAAACACACATACACTCAGTCCACACACTACCGGTGATAGAAGTTGTATCTGTGAAGAGCGTTATAGTAAAAGAGGGCTCACTTTCACCCTAAAACGACGTTACGGATGGCGGAGTTGTTCGGAGTGTTGATGGTATGGTCCAAGAAATGTTCAGGATATTCCCCTATACCCTCCTCCTATACCCTCAACACTCATCTCGTATGATTATCGAGCGGAGTGAATTTCCTATCAGTATATGATCACTATCTTGGTGTATGTGATATGAAGGTGAAGTCTAGATTTTTTTGACTTTCGAACTCTTCTTCCAGGTGCAGTAAGAGGGTCTTGTTCATATTTGATCTTGAAGAATCCATTATATCTTTTTCATAAATTGCTTTCTAGGAAAGATCTGTAGGCTAATACATGCAAATCTAATCCTAAGTAATTGATAGAATCTATATAAGAAACAGTTTATGGATCTATTGATGTGATCACTACCTCTAGAGCTAGTTGTGATGAGAATAGTCATACACTGGTGAGAAGAGAGAGGTAGATTGAGCCGAGATGTTTGTGAGTGAGACGACGATAGAGTAGAGAGATTGCTACGATGACTAGACCGTATGAAGACGCAGAATTTCGAGTGATCGACGCGGAAGGGATGTGAGAGGAGAGAAGTAAGCGAAGAGTTTGTTGCAGAAAGAGATGAGAGAGACGAGATCATGCAATGAGCAAAATAGTGCATGCTCATTACATAAAGAAATTCGCGCTATTGCAGGAATAAGTATGTGAGACTTTTCTATACTTAGCAGAGGACCTACGTGTATTTATTCAAACATACTACCAAATGCATTTTACTTTGGTTTAATATTTGGTGTTCTATTGAAAAAAAAATCACCACAAACACCTGGTTATTTAATATATCTATAAGTGTTTGGTTGTTAAGCTCTAAACTTTACTTTTTCATTATTCATAAAACACTACATCTATGTAACAATACTTATCGCGGTAGTTTGCATGACTCGAATTGTTCTCCTTGCTCTGCTACACGAGCATCGTCTGGTAGTGAGAAGAGCAAATATCGTATAGGTGCCTGATTCAGTTTTCTTTGCTCCTTTAATAGGTACTACACAGTAGTTGACTCATGTTTTCTAAGAGGAGAATGATCCGTTGTCTCAATATTCTCCTGATGATATCGTTTCTTTTGAAGGGAATCCATGAAATGGTCTTTTACTCGCCCCTCCCGACCGAGAATTCTTGAAGTGGGCCCAAAAACGTGGTTTCTCGTTCATGTGCGCGCACTGTTTTGAAAGACGAATAGTATGTGTAAGGGTGTTGTAAGTTAGTGGCAGAGAGCGAGGCGAGTGTGTTGTGCAGTAGTCCTAGGTGGCCTTGAGATCATCAGAAAATGACCCAGAGTCATGATTATACTTGTCTATTAATTGAGCACCTCAATCTCGCAAGTAGCTGTGTGGTACTATCAGTGTCGGGCAGAGGGCGTCCAGAACTTACACGTCCCGTTGTTGAGGCAAGGATAAAATCTCGAGGTATTCGAACGATTCTAATATTATCTCTAGCTACTACAAGTATGAGTATATACGTGATAATAACTTAAAGCATCAGAATGGTGCGTAGATTCTAGAGTAACATTATCACTTGTGCTGGTCATCACCATAATATACTAACTAGATACTGTAAGGTACTAATTACGTCGATCTTAGAATCCCTATAACAAAAAATCATATCACTGTGCAAAAGTGTGTGTTACGATGAATGGTTATATAGAATATTGTTCGACTCTTTTAGTTCACCTGTCAGATCATAGTAGTTTTTGTGACTCACAGAGTGCTAGATAACAAGAATAATGTTGTGATACCTTATAATGACTACATACTTCGGAACGTCGCAAGTGATTAAATATATAGCATGTTCCATCAATCTGTTACAATCCTAGCTAAAGTAAATATATTTCCTGTCTAAGTGAGGAACTTTACAATTAACTTTATTTAGTATTGCGACATGTTACTACCGCGTGATTACAGAGGAAACGAGATTCACTCGAGTCGGCAAGTTCCATCTGTATAGTTATAGTGAATAAGTAATACCCTGTGATCGATACTTGACTGTAGATACATACAATAGTTTCAGGTTTAATCTCAGATATACATAGTTCTAGAGATTAAAATGAATTCCACCATATCGTGATGCTGATTTGAAATTCTCGTCTTTAATATGAAAGAACTAATATCATTTACTACGTTGTGATATAGTATCTGATCTTTTAATATGTTTATTAAATTTTGGACATAAATTACGCTCTAGATATCATATTTACACGTGCTACACCTTCGGAATAGTGTCTAATTTAAGATAATATATTATCCTTATATAACTATATTATAACTAAGTATGTAATATTTCTTTTTGAACTCATATTCAATTTTAGATTTTTAGTATACTTATATAGTATATAAGTATAATTACCATCTTTACAGACATATATAATTTACTATACTATTTTACTTAATATTCATAGGTTTAATATTATTGAAAATGTATTTAAAAATTATTAATTTTTATTATAATATGAATGACATATCCCTAGATAAAATAAAATAGGAAAAATATATTAGTGTATGTTTACAAAATCGAGGGACTC
Source organism: Trachelipus rathkii (assembly GCA_015478945.1). Taxonomy (NCBI): domain Eukaryota; kingdom Metazoa; phylum Arthropoda; class Malacostraca; order Isopoda; family Trachelipodidae; genus Trachelipus; species Trachelipus rathkii. The sequence continues at coordinate 13,588 of JABUQX010027758.1, read as the reverse complement.
ATTAGTCTAATAAATATTATGATTAGTTATAGTGAAACAATGAAATTTTATTCCTCTGGAATTAGGTCGTGGTACTACACTCTTAATAGGTAATGACAGAATTACATAACTAGTACTAACAATAGCATCGTGAAATAGCAATAGTATGCACAGGTATAATGTACGTAGGAAGACATCATCTACTCAAATATTTAGCATATATAAAAGCTTAAAATATATTATATTACAAATATAAGAATATAGAATCCAGCAATTCATAAATAATATGAAAAGTGAGAGTGCAGTTTAGTTGTTCAGGTGAGGCTATGTGTAACAACATATACAATGTAGTATATATAGCCTCACGTTGTACTTACTATTATATACTAATTTGTAAATGTTTAATAAAATAAATAATGAATATATATGAAATTTGTGACTCTAATATAGGCTACTTAATATCCATATAGCTAGCGCTTACTAGTACTATATATATGCATCATGTCCTTACTTTCTATTTATATAACTAGTGTACCTACTGTTATTATATAATCATTCTCAGGTATATTAGTGAGCTTGCTTTTAGTAGGTATACCCTAGATAGAAATACACAAAGTGAAATAGTACAAGCAAGTGATAAATAGTACAGTAAATAGAGGGGAAGAAACAAGGCTAGAAGATCAGAGATATACATAGACGGAAGAGAAATAGAGTAAGAGGTAACTGCTATATTAGGTTAGGCGTGCACAAGAGTGCGACAGTAAGCGAAATATGCATTTTCTTTATATACTTATCCCTATTCTTGCCAACGTAGCTAAGATATATTATACCATATATAGTTAAAGTATCAACACATATTCTGATAAAGTATTGTCGTATGTTTATAAATACTGCTAAAAGTCTCAAGTATGAATAAAGTATAGTAGTATAGTAGGGAAAAATATGTGATAAGGTGATAGGGGGTAGTAAAGCATTCTAGAATTGCTGATTGGTTTTATACTAGATATTACTATATATGATAGTTCCTCACTACTATATCATACTATTCTATGTATATTCTCAGGGGTTTTATGCTCTCTGATTTCATTACGAGCAATGATGACTAGTCTATCTTTGTATGAACCGTTCCACTGATTGCGAATATGAGACTCTAAATCCAACTGCGCCTGCTGTCTTCTTAGGGAATAGGTTCCAATGAGATGGACTATAGACATATTTGAGAATGAGGCTATATCTTGCGTTCGAGCAATTATTGTTAAACCTCATATGACTTGTCTCATATGTTTGTCTCAATATCGGAAGATAACAAACATGCCAAGCAATGACTGGATCACACACATTAAGAAGAAGTAATAATACGTGCGGCAAGCAATTGTCTCTATCTCATCGTGCATATCACGAGCTCTGCAACAGCTATGTAGGGTTCTCTGATCGCTACCACTCTCTTATTATTGTGAGATAGTTGGAGTGGTAAAAGCGTCACTGTATACACTACTCCGCGATAAGCTCTATACTATTACACTGCTAGTTTTGATTTGTGGAGCTTATTTCGTTACCGCTTAAAGTATACTGGTGCATAGATATGGAGTGGCCTCATATTTATAATACTAGGAGTGAGAAGAGACATTGAGATCTATGAACTGCTAATGGGGGGGGAAAACCCAAGAATTCTGTGTGATCAGAATCACTTGTAGTATTACTAAATGTAAGACTCGCAGTCGGCTTTCTGCCTTGATGATATAGATGAATGGTTGTATCTTTATCGTCTGTGATGAGCCATACAAAAGATATCACGTAACGTAAGACATGTTAGACTATAAGGGAGGGATAAATGTCTATATTACTTTCATACAACCTGACAGTCACACAGTATATAATATATAATATAGTTCGTTCGGTAAAAGACAATTTCCCTGATAAAACGTACTAAATTTCTTTAATTGCTTAAAAATTATATAAAATCAATGGTGTAAAACCCAACTGCACTAGAGTCATTAAGGGTGTGACGGTACATTGATAAGAATCATGGAAATGGACCGGTGAAGAGCTACACTATAGTAATGAGTTGGTAGTATTATGGTGGATGAGATAATGGTATAACGTGAGATACTATGTAATATATGTATAGACTCGATATATGCCTTAATCACGCCAGATAAATGCATCTGAGCGACTCCTCTAATAGGCTCCATCACTGGCGGTTACAGGTTGGTTCAGCATAAGTTGTACTGTGACAATAGGACTAGAGTGACTAGACGTATCTTAGCATATAGTACGTCAGTATATACCTCTCATTGAGTTTTTCTATCATAACAATCAATGCAAAGAGGAGCAGAATTCGGGATAATAATTTTCTAGATATATATAGGATGATTGTGTTAACTATCGAATGAGGTGGAAACTGACCGGTATATAATACTTAGGTAGTTATAGGTTATTGAATAGTTCCTGGTGTATATAGATAAACAGAGAGTCCCTCACTAAAAACAGAAATTGATGTGAGGCTATATGGTATAAATATCAGAAATACATGTATTCAGCTGATTACGATATTTGTTCATGTAAAGTGAGGTGAAGACGCTTAACTATGTTTACCTATTGATGATATAATATGGTAGGTTAGAATAAGTATAACTTGTATAATAATAAGGATAATCATACTCCTTCGAAAATCGGGAATCTATCTTATACTTATAGAGTAATAGATAATATCTCAGATTCAGACAACTCTAGTAATATAGATACGATGGTTAAGAATATATGTCATCTCGATCTATAGTATTATGCTATCTAGACGTATTCGGGTTCGTACTAGAGTGAAGATCTACTATCTTCAATGTCATTCATCTACGTAAAGAATTGTCTATCATAATTTACCTAGTATTATCCTCTACGACATTAATATATTTCCGAAGATAATTGGTGATATAGTATATCTCAATCCATCCCCCTGATATAGTACTATATATATGTATGTGAGTGTAGTTAAAGATGGTACGCGCTCTTGGACTGCAACGTTGTAGTATAGAGACTCGGCGGATATATGTCATAGATAACGCATCGATCGACGGTCACGCGGTACCATATGTGGGTGATATGGAATTCGTACCACTTCTTCTCTTGTGATCCGACTAGTAAAGGACAACTACTCGCAGTTTTTTTTCGAAAACAATAAAATGGTGTAAATTAATTTAAAAAAAAAAATAATAAATTAAAGAAATTAATGAATTAAACACAATTGAATGTCTATTATAATTATATATTATAGAAAATATTAAGATAATTGTAACTTCTCTATAGTGAATAAAAAAAAAAAGAGAAAATTATAGCATATTTTTGTGGAGTAGGTATTATGGAGAAGTTGTTTTGATATAAAAATAGAGATACTTAAAAGTATAAAATTAGGCTAACTGCCCTCTTATCCTCAAAATATTGTGGAAAAAATAACTTAGATAGATAGGCTAGTGTAGGTGAGTATGAGATTCTGCTCAAGATGAATCTGATAGAACGGAGATCATGCCCATAAAATAGAGCTAGCAATATATATATAGCCCTGGGGAGTTAGTGGAGGAGCCACTGTGGTTCTTAGGTTAATAAATTTGGAGACCCTTGCTTTAAAGCACATGGCAGTTTTGGTACCATACATACAAGGTTGAATAATTGGTAAATATTAAAAAAAAACAATTTGCAGTAGAGAAGTAAAATCACAGTTTCTTTTTAAGTAGTGTAGTTGCTGCAGTAGAAAATTTTCAGTCATCTCAGTCGTGTACTTTTATAAACAAGTGTACAAAATTAACTAATACACCTGGCGGTTATGTAGGACTGTCTTTATTTCATTGAAACATGAACCTTAATTTAATTATTGTTGTTAGTCACTAGTAAATAATAAGGAATTTGAACTATCTTAAACAATCTTAACAAGTAGGGTGTAATTATTAAATTGGTTATAAATATTAAATGGTAGGATGTCCCAACAGCCACAAATTTTTATTTTGTAGACTTGTTTTTTTAAAGTTTGTTGACGAGATAAGCAATATCTCGGATTAACCAGTGGTAAGGCAAAGTTTGCTTAAAAATCATGAATACTAATTTTAAAATGTTGAAATTGCTAATGCATTTTGTTGAGGAAGTTTATATTGCCCATAAGTAGGGAGAAAAAGTTAAAGTTATTGGTAATAGAATGTAGAATATAAAAAATGTTTAATTTAGGAAAAAAAAGTAACTTATATTTAATTAGTATTATTATCGGTCTTATTATAAAAAAAAATTATCAATTATTAATATAATTATATTTAATTATTTAATTAATATTATAATTTATTAATGTATTTATTTTATTTATTATTATCAAAAATAATCCATATTATTATTATTTTTTAATATATTATTATTAATTATTACTATTAATTAATTATATAATATATAATTAATTTTAATTATTATAATTATATATTAATATCAAAAATGTTTAATTAATTATGAATAAATATTATCATTATATAATAAATTCTTTAAATATTATATTATTATCATATATCAGTATTATTTTATTATATTATTTTATTATTAATTTATTATATCTAATGTGTAGTTTACCTATAATATTTATATATTATTATTTATGAGTATATATTTATTTTATGTTATATTTTTAGTAAGGATTATAATATTATATTATTAAGTTATTAAAATTTATATTTTGTTATTTATCTTAATATTATCGTAATTAATATTATTTAATTATTTTATATATTATATAATTTATAATTTATTATCATAATTTAAATTTAATATATAAATAATTAATTATTAATTATATTATAATTTATTGTGTGATTATTGCTTAAACAATGTTCGATCGTCACAATGATATAATGTATTATAATTTATTTTATATGATTAAATTTCTATAATAAATAATTGATAACAACTATTTATAAATATATAATAATCTGATATAAATTAATATATCAGAATTTAAATATATAAATATAGATATAGATAATTACATACAAATAACAAAATAACTATTATATTATAAATTCAGATATATACTATAAATTTATAAATATATATGCTTATAATACTATGACTTATAATGTAATAATATGCAAATTTATTAGAGTGAAATATTAATCCAAATACGAAAAATAAAGATCATAAACAGTAAAAATTATTATAATAATTAATTTATATTTAATTATAATAGATATATGTAATTAATATAAATTAATAAATTCTGATTGCTTACAGATACAATTAATAATTGATTATAAATACTGGATAAATATTATATATATTATAATAGTTTATAAATATAGTATATATTATTAAATTATATAATATATATAATATATATTTATATATGAATAATAATATAATATATTAAATGAATTATAATTAATATGAGTATAATAATATATAATGTATATGAATTAAATATTAATAATATTATGATTAAAATATTATATAAATAAATTAAATTAGTTATATATATTATAAATTTATATATAATATATAAATATATATATAAATATATATAAATAATATAATAATAATATATAATAATTAAATTATAAATTTAATTAATAATAAATTAATTAATATATTAATAATTTAAATTTATATATTAATATATATATGCCCGACATACGTGACCGTAATCTTAGTGAAGTAAAAGGGCTTAGCTTTCGATAAATGTTGAAAGAAGGCAAATTATCTTGTGTCCATGAAATTTGTAAATCCAGGAAGTTTATTGTATTGTTATTTGCTGTTTCCATTGTAAATTTTGAGAGATCTATGTCTAGGGGTATTATGGAGTTAAGATACAAAAAAGAATAATAAACAATAAAATAGAGATCTAATTCAAACAACATGAACTGGGATTACTCGCGCATTGAGTTCCCAATCCAAAACGAAGTTATCCAAACAAGAGATTCTACATCCATGAAAAGGCGACGCATACCCCATAGATAGACATGGAACAAACACAGCACTCCTTTTAATGTGAAAACAACCAAAGCAACTCGCGAGATAAGATGAGCAAGAGAGAAAGACCGAACAGAGAAGAAGAGAGTAGAAAGAAGCAGGAAGCAGAGACGAGAACAGAAGAGAAACGAAACAAGACGAACAGAGAACAAGAGCAACGAAACAACGAGAGCAAACGGAGAACGAGACACAAACAACAAGCAGAAGCAAGAGACGAGAGCACGCAAAGACGAGAAAGAACTGCAACAGAGCAACAGACAAACGAGACGAGAACAGACGAATCTCTTAACTATTCAAATCATACCCTTGAACAAGACAACAACTCACTTACACTCTATATAGCTCAACTTCACTCATATGGTGAGAAATTATATGTATCCTTACTCCAAATAAATAATAATAATAATATGAAAATAAACATAGATGAGAAAATAAATAATTTCGTCAAAGATATAATGGTTAAAAAAGAAGAATCTCTGGAGGTTGATATCTTAAAAAGTTATTGAGGAAAATAATAGACAATGTGAAATTAATGGTATAGAGTCATATTGAAAACAACAATTATATTTCTCTTACCCCAATTAAGCAGTCAAGAAAAGATAAGAAAGTTCATTGCCATTACATCAAGGCCATATTAACTATCTAGTAATATATAAGTGTAAAGAAGTACTTGTAAATTTAATCTATGCGCGTCATTAATCAAAATCGTGAAAAGATTAATAAATTAATTAAATAATAATATAATAAATAAAAATTAGATATAATATCGTCATACTAAGAATAACTAATAATAAGTAATTAAGGTAAAATTAAACAATAACAATGGGGATAGAGATTAGAAGTGAATATATTAATAAATTTAGAGAAAAAGAGTAAAGGAATAATAGATAATAATAATAAAATAATGAATATAATTAATAGTATGATGAATATATGATTAATTTATTCAATCATTAGAAATGAATATCCCAGTAGTTTAAAGTCCCAGTCTCTTCTCCTTGAAATTAAAATCTCATCATCAGAAAATTTAATTGTTGACACTTAGTTAACGTAACATTTTCAAATAGAATAAATAGTATTTATTCTTCAAAGAAAAAATTGCTATTGTAATAATATCATAATATTAGATAATAAATATTAGCATATTAGAATAATGATAATGGCTCTATCCTTAGCTCAAAATCTGAATGAATCGTTTCTCCATTCAACAGATAGGAAGAAGGATGATATCTATAATAATACTCACATTGAATAATGCAGTAATAATTTCATACTAATACACATAATATCCAATAACTCGAAAATAAGTAAAGAAAGTTTTGCAGTAATGAAAAATGTTTAACTTTAATTAATGAAGAAATAATAATAAAATATTTACTAACATCCACATAAAATAAAGGATTCAATAAAATCTCCCACAGAAACTAAGGATCTAAAGTTATAGTAACAACACGAAGATGTGAAATCCCACAAAGTGAATAGAATTAATAATATCCTCTGAAGAAATTTCATAACTCCATACAGGATAAGAGTATTATATTTTTTCTAACAATTCATCAATGAAATAATAATAGGATTTCTTAATACCTACTACAAAGCGAAAAAAATGTATCTAAGGCATCCACAGAAAAGGTTCTGATAAACTCCACAGAAAAAGGATGTTCCCATACCTCACACGAGATAAAGGATACACACATATTACAGAAATATACATATTACAGTCACCGGAATGCCCGAAAGACAGGGCAGATGAAACATCAGAGAGTAGGGAAATATTATAACTATTAGAGCGTTTCTTACAAAGCCCATTGTCGATCGGAAATAAGATAGAACAAATTAGACGTTCCCAATCTTTCCATGAAGATATTATTATTATATATATATAATATGATATATATAATATAATATATATATTATATATATATATAATATATATATATATTATAATATATTATATATATATAAATAAATATATATATATATATATATATATATATATATTATTATATCTAATATTATATAAATTATATAAAATATATATATAAAATATAATATAATAACTATTAATTATAATATATATATATATATATAGATATAATTTATTTAATTTCCCAACATATATTTCGCTAAATAATATTTTGTTCGTAAATTTTCTTCCTTTTCAAATTGTTTCAAAGTCTTCTGATACGCTCACACACACAAATACATGCATACACACTACACTACACCACACACTACACACACACACACACACACACACACACACACACACACCACACCTACACACACACAGGAAGACATTACCAATTTAAAATAATAATAAATAAATAAATAATAACATAATAATAATATAATAGTAATAATATAAATAAAATCAAATACAATAATAAATTAATAATAAATATAATAATATTAATATAAGCCAAAAATGGTTATTAAATTTGGGTCACTCCTGTCTCTTAAAATAATTTTATTACGTATCTGCCTAATCCACTTATATGATTTTCAAAGAGGCATCGAAAGGTATCATTTATTAATCTTATTGATAAATAATATTACACCAAGGTAATAAATATATACAGTACAATTTTCAATTATTTTTTAGCACAAAATGAATAATG
>JABUQX010027757.1:20000-23748 GCA_015478945.1 Trachelipus rathkii | reverse complement strand
TCAATTATTTTCGTTTCTATTTTCTTATTTTTTGTTTGAGTACAAGTTTATTTAATTTCTTTATTTTTGGTTTATTATTTTTTTAGTAAATTTTTATTTGTATTTGTTACTAATGTTTTTTATGCGACTGATTTATCTCAGGTAATAAAAAACATAAAGCAAAATTTTAAAGTTGTTTGGTGTGAGCTCCAACAACAAAAGATCTTAAAAGGGCTGCCGCTGCTTGGCGGGGGAATTGAGAAAAGCACTGAAGTTTGTTTTTCAAAAGCCATTCCGTGACCAAATTGGCTGTAGACAAATCGGCTGACATTATATAACCAGAGGTTTAAATATTTATATTAAAATCTAATTTAAACATTTAATTATTAGTAGTTTAATTAATCAATTAATCATTATTATCAGAAAAGCATATTTGTGGGATAAGATGCTACTATGCGGTAAGCCAAGATTTTTTAAAGGCTTTGTCGGTTACTTTGATTCTAAAGCCTCTTAGGACTCTAAATATGTAAAGATTTTTCTTGATTAAATCTTGAGACTTTCACCATTCTTTATTAACCACATAATAAATTATGAACACATTATATTTGAGTGAGAAGGTTGACAAGCGTGATTATAAGAAAGGTCTTAACCACGACTGACCAAGGTTTCGAAACCTATTTCGTCACCCGCCCACTTTGAAAATCAATTATTTTTTAGCGCCCCCAATTTTTTTTTTACTTTTACCAAAACTTAAAAACCACAATGACCATTCATTACTTTAATAATTAATTTATTGGAAATATTCATAATCTGGAGTTTAAACTTACATTCTAAACGAGACTTTTTTACCAGTGAGAGCAATTTAAACGCAACTTTATAATATTAAGAATATATTTTATTCAATTAAAAATAATGTTTTCAATTTTAAGTTTTTAAACAAACAATCAATTTTAATTTTATCATTGAGGATGAATGATGATTTTAACAGTTGTTGATATTTCAGGTTTCGAATTTACTCAAAACAGGGCAGTCGCCGCGTTCGGTATGCATTGCTATGCTCAATTGAATTATCTGCGCGATATATTTCTCTTTGTTGTGTTATTAGTAAGCAGCGTTGCCACCAGCACTATGTAATATTTCTGTTATCGTGATTAGTGCACTATATATGGTATGTATAATAGTATAAAAATAATAATTTACAATAAAAATAGAGAAAATGAACTAAAAACTAAATAATCGATGTTGTGTTGAAGGTACTCCTTAATATTTTCAGTGATTTTAATTTATGTGGCTCTTTACAAATCAGCCATCGCCCCCTAAACCACTTTTAAACACCCCCCATTTTTTTCTAGGCCTTACCGCCCCCCTCTAGGCCTCCAGCGCACCAAGGGGCGTTATCGCCCACTTTGAGAAAGGACTGATTGACTGTGTAGCCTAACTTTCCAGTGTTTGTTTACATCAAAAAGCTATTCAGTCATTCAAGACTCCTACAGAGAAAGATAAAGATACAAATTTCTATCTTTAAATTTCGCAACAGAAAGCCAAAGATTGTTGTAGCAGCCATTCAAGATTTTGATTCGTGAAAATGTTTGCCTGCAGAATCTTCAAGATTCCTCAAGATTCTTGACCGTGAAACACACACAAAATTTTTATAAAAAAAGGTCTAGGGTCCCGAAGGTGGGATGAAGGTGCTCCGAAAACTCGAATAGGGGCACTTTAATCATTTATAGAGTTGTTTCGATCTTTTTCCTTAACCGATTCTTTGGATTCATTTCGATTTTTTTTGGATTTCCGATTTCGATCTTTTTCCTACTCAATTCTTTTGGATTTTCCGATTGCGATTCTTTTTCTAACTCGTTCTTTTGGATTTTCAATTTTGATTCTCTCGGATTTCCGATTTCGATTTCTTTTCCTACTCCGATTCTTTCGGATTTCCGATTTCGATTTATTTTCCAACTCCGATTTTTTGGATTTAAAATTTCGATTTTTTAGGATTTCCGATTTCGATTTCTTTTCCTACTCCGATTCTTTTGGATTTCCAATTTCGATTTTTTAGGATTTCCGATTTCGATTTCTTTTCCTACTCCGATTCTTTTGGATTTTGGTTTTGGTTTCAAATTTCAACTATTAAAAATCAGTTGATGCTGATTCCAAGGTTTTCCAACCCTACTCCTATTTCTTCCATTCTACCAAAATATACCGAGTCCAGTTTGCGATTTCCATCCCAGAGGGTTGTCTGTATTGCTTTCTCTGTTAAAACAATAAATGGAAAAAGTTTTGAATTATATATATATATATATATATTATATATATATATATATATTATATATAATTATATATATATGATTATATATATATATATATATATATTATATTTTATTATATTAATACAGGCCCGGCATTAAATACTCTAGCGCCGCATGGGCCCAAAAACATTTTGCGGCCCCCTTATATATAGTAGTAATATATTATTTTATTATATATTAATATAGTATAATTATTATTTATATATATATATATATATATTAATATATTATTATAATAATTATTTATATATTATATATATATCAATGTACTTACATTATTACATCTACTTGTCAAATTAATGATGATTACGGTTTTTACAGCAGCCTCTAGAACAGCGATTTAGCCAAGTATATTCGAAATCTATTGTTACGGTGAATCATTTCATAGCACTACAGCAAGATGAAACTAAACGTCTGGTTGGGACTGGGACGAACGTAATTATTTTAACCCTTCTAAGTGTGGGGAATGATCTTTAGCTGAGCAGGTTGTCGCAGGAATACATAAAATAATTTTAATGCAATATTCGGATTTGGATATATATCATGAAGGCTTTTTGTATATAAATGATATAAATATTTGTTTAATTGGACAAGGTTTGACTGCCATACCTTTTTCTAAAAGCAAACATTTTAAGGTGAATGCATTCTGCTCCAAAATTTCTTAGCGGATCGATAGATTTTTTTAATAATTTAGCTGATTTATGAATGTCGTCTGGGTCGGTTTCGGTGAGATTTGAAAAGAATAAAAACTTTTCTGAAAATTCGCTGTATGCAAACTTCGCCTATTTAATTCTGTTGACAGTTTATCTAATATAGTATTGAAGCTTGCTTGAAGAATGCATATTTGGTAATTTTCTTCTTTCTAAGATCTTAGTTTAGATACATTTTGGTGTCTTTTTGTGTAAAGATTTTCAATTTTCTTTGGCACAATTTCGTAGTCCTATGCGTTTCTATGTTCTTAATTTCATTAACTAAGTTTACACAGGGCGTGTTACGCATCAAATTAATAACGGTGACCAATCCCTATCTTCGGATTGTTATTACATAATCAAATCTTTCAGTATGGTTCCATATTTACAGACATAAAGTATTCATAGGAACTCAATTTTTTCAAGTTTTCCCTTTGCCTGTTGCTGAATGACTGGTCTCTCATTTTTATCTTCAGATACAGTTTAAAGCCTTAACAATAGCTTCAAACCTTTTGTTTAACTTTTACAGCTCTTGCTCGAGCTGGGAACCACCTTGTCCCACATTAGTGTTTTGGACGATTTCTTTGAGAAAGGATTTCTAAGGTTACCCCAACGATCGAGAGCCCGAGAAAAATATAAAGGATTCTGATGAAGCAAAGCAAAAAAAGGAACCGCCTTTACAACCTGTGGCAGAGCTAGATCCCACTAAATTAAAGGAATGAGCTGAACATGATATGAAATATGCTAGATGGTTGACCTCTTTAATTCTTGTTT
>JABUQX010027757.1:0-10000 GCA_015478945.1 Trachelipus rathkii | reverse complement strand
ATTAATACAATTTCTAATTCTTCAACATTAGATAAATATGATAGGTCATCCACAACCCAAAAAAGATTTCTCTCTTTGTCTGCTCTTATCTATCTCTTTATTAGAGTGAAAAGTAGTCGGTTTCTCTAGAGCTCAATTCAATAATAACTGTCCTATATATATCTTATTCAGTGATAGTATGAGACTTTAAGATAAATGAATATATCCAACACCGCATTACATAATATAATTTTTATATTAAAGATATCCATTAGGTACTCTAGACTCTTAAAACAGATAAAATTTCTTTTATAGAATATAAAGTGTTTTTATTATTTTCATTTCAAATATTGATTACTTAACATATTAATTCGTCTATATATGTAAGATTTATTTAAAATATAATTTAATTGCTGGAGTCTAGTAATCTCATAAATATTTTGCTTTTCTATATTTATGTCAGTAATATTAGCTTACATGTATGCTTCTTTTTATAGAGTAGAGATTAATCTAATGCATTTATTAATAATCATATATACATATAATATATAAAGTAAATATATATATATAATAGTATATTAATTATATTAATATATATATTTAATATATATATAATCATTATATATCATAATATTTAATATATATATATATATTTAGTATATATATATAATATATATAGTATTAAATATTATATATATATATATATATATAATTATTATATATATAAATATATTTATATATATATATAATAATATATATACATGGTGAATTTGAAATATTAAAGCATGGGCCACATGGGCCCCGGCCCAGGGCGGCAAATTCTAGAGGGCGGCAAATCTCTAGGGCGGAATATTTTTTTAAATAAATACTTATATTTTGTATTTGTAGATATATATATATTAATATATATTATATAATAATGAGAAGATTAGAGCTTCTTGATAGTAATAATTAGATTATAACATAATACCATTATAGGCTTCATACCCTCGCCATAGGCTACGTTAGCACATAGTTGTGTATATATATAATAGTATATATATATATATATATATATCATATATTTAATTATATATATATATATTATATATATAATATAATATTATAATATATAATATAATATATATTATATATATATATATATATATATATTATATATATAATATGAAGAATGGAGCTTCATATTATATATTCTAATAAAATACAATACATAATGAATGTATATATATATTAATCTATCTATAATATATATAATACTGAATTTAATTTCTTTCTATCTTTTATATCATAGGTTCTGAGTTATTAACCATAAGTATCATATTATTTTATTATGAGTTATAAAAAATAATAATATAGTTAAAATGAATTTGTTCACTTATTTGACATTAATGACCTTTTCATTATTCTATACTCATATTCTATGAGCAACCTACTTGTAATTTATGTGAGTATCATTCTAGTTCATTTTATTTGAGTCACAATGAATATATTCTCAGTAGATCATATAATATATATTTTTTTTAATTATGCTATTTGCTTCAGAGGACTATGTATGCACAAGTACAGCCCTACGTGCGTGCGTGGTCTGAAGAGGTTCTAGATACAATCGAACGCCGCCACTCCCGCAATTTTATTTATAGATCTGTATACTAATCAAATTAATTGCAATAGAGAGATTTACTTAATGATATAGTTATTGAATTTATAATGAACAAATAGTATATTAGTTTTAAATACATAATCACAATAGTATAAGATATAGTTGACATTCAGTGATTTAAGTAAGGAATCATACTATCAATTGTGATTGTTGCTAGAAGATATACAGTAGTTTTATATGAGAGCGCGTGTGACACAAATAACAAGGATTGAGAAAATAGCAAAATAGTAATAGACATATAAAGAGATACAGATGATTTTAATGAATAGGAACTTTCTAGATCTTGGACAAAAAGTGAACAATGACTGTGACTCTCTATCAGGTCTCTGAACCACTCAAGACAAATGAAGTCTATGTTCAGCGTGTAAGATTAGAGTATCGATGTAGGTTAGGTATAGGTCAAGTTAAGCTGTAGAGCTGAGAGATGATTAAGAAATATATTCACATTGTAATAGAAGGATACTCACGATTATGAACAAACGAGTGCGGAGTGACAATTAGAAACTGTGATCTACACCTATCAGTTTGAGCCATCGCGATCATTGGCATTTACACTAATTCCTGTTCTCAGAAGCGATACTATAGTCCAGATGGTAGAACGAAAAAATAAGAGCACAATGAGCAAGCTAATAATATTTAGCTTTTTATAGAGCATTCATGCATACACATTCAATAGATAAACAGAAAAAACACTAGACAGAGAGAACTATCTTTGTGCGTCAAGAGAAGAATGGTTAAAAATAATTACTATACAAAAATATACAACAGTATAGTCAGATATGTCTTTTGGTGTAAACTCATAGAGCGGAGAATTGTTTATGCTATAACGAAAGATATTATCTTATTAACTAATAATCACATAAGAGTTTTTAAAGTGATACGAATAACTTACCTTTTTTAAAGTGGTATTTGAGTGTGAAATGTGATCCATAAGTATTTGAGTGTAACTTTTTATAGCACTCTCAAAGAACAGATACTTATTGTAGCATCACGAGAATAAACAATTATGGCAACAAACAGTGCTTTTGGAAGCTCTCTGTTAATCAAGAGAGAATTTGATGAAATACTCAGTTGTGTCGGTAATAAGAGAAGAGCATCGAGAAAAACTCTCAACGATTGGAAGTGTGAATTATTCTCTCTTTTATCTAAAGAAAATCATGTACTGTCTGGAGAAAGTTCGCATGACAGAAACATTTCCGCTGTCTCGCCATCGTTGAGGATTGTATAATAGCTGATGCATACATATATGAGCGAGCTATGATGATCTGCAATCTATATTGTCTATATGAGTTAACAAGCACTGAACTCTCCAATTGCTCAAACTATATTATACATTAGATAGTAATTATATATTTGTAAGAACACTGCTATCTAGACAATATCGCAGTAAGCGCAATATTGCTCGCTTACATAAGAAACTATTCCTCGTGGGAGTTACACCTCCACCGAGTCTTATTATAAAGAGAAATTCAATCAATGGGCTCTATTTATGGTCGAAAATTTAGAAATTTATTATGATGTGTCTTGGAATACTTTTGTACAGTAATTTGATCCTTTTATTTCACAATAAAATTATACTATCTCAATGACTTAGCAAAAAAAAGCACTTCTTATTTATCACATAGCATCTACGAAAAACTTATCCAAATTATGGCTTGAAAGGTAATTAATCAGGTGAATGTAAATTATCAGTGAAAAGTTAAGTGATATTATGTTCTTGATTATTTATTGATTATCCACTCAATACTATAATATTTATATCTCATAAAGATCAGACTGAGCTTTATTCATCAGATATAGTTTCAAAAGAAGGTACGCCTAAAGAACGCTTTTAGGAGTTTATTTAAAAATCTATTGGTATTTAACAGTTAAAAGTAATACTAGCTCGATAACGTAGTGGTAAAAGTCTTAAAGCATTTACAAAACATCCAATAAAAGAATATTGAGCATCAGTAAAGCAGATTTATGCATATGTGACCGGATGAGAGGATTTGTGAGAAAGTTGACAATTGTGTCATATTGATGTCTTTACATAGAACTATAGTTCTGAGGATCCTCTGGCTATAACAAAGTAGCGTGAAGAGTCAGACGAAACATGTCATACCATCTAGCATTATGTTCATATCAGTTTCAGCTACATTCCTTTAATTTTATAGTGGGGATCTATAGCCCATATATGCCTACATAGATTTATATGATATAACACAAGTGGAGGTTTCATTTTTTGAGATCATGGCTTTACAGAATCTTATTATTAATATATATTTTTTTCTCTATATATATATATATATATAGTATATATATATATAATATAGTATTAAATATAATATATATTATGATATAATATATATAGCGAGTTTGGGCCTTTCAGATGAAGTTGAAAGGTTCCAGTGATGGGGCCGTGGCGACTCAAAAGAACCCATTCGTCGATTTGGCAGGATATCCTCTACCAATCTTTCCATTCATATGTTCCACCCACCTCCTAATACTGCTCCAATCCACACGAACTATAGTGGTGCTGCCAAAAATGTATGGCTCCTATGCCTTACCGTGTCTGAAAGGTCCTGAATTTATACACGTCAATTAACCATCACAAAAGGTGTTTATGATGAAGCGTGTATTAGTTAAAGTTCTATGACTTGTATCATAAGATAAATGGATATATTTATACTGAGACTCATCGTCATTCAGCAACAGCACGGACCGAGAGATAGGCAAACTTGAAAATACAATTGTGATAAGTTTCCATATGTAATAATACCTTCTATTATGAGTCTAGTATAATATGGGCGAACCTAAATACTTGAAAAGATTTGTAATTCAATGTATAAATAATAATAAATAGTGAGCTAATCGTTAATAGAATAGGATATGTTGAGTCTACCGTTATTATTAATTATCAAACAATACTCCTCTGTGTTAATAACTTAATTATAATGAAAATTAGAAATCATTAGAAAAAAAATTTAGAAAGTTTAAAGCTCTATAATAAGTGAAAAATTGAGTATAACTTTATATACTAAAAAAGATCATCAAGAATGTATATCTAAACTATTAAATCCGCGTCGAGAAAAGCCTACATGTATCATAACAAAAAGTCGCTAGGTATCTCTCAGCAAGCTTCTAAGTCCCGGATATGTACATTTGAGAATAAAGACTTGTTTCTCCATAATGACCCTGATAAAAATCAGGAATTAATCCCAGCATCTCTCAAACTCACTTTATGATGTATGCTTTATTATTCTCTTTAAGTAATCCGAAACCGAAGCAGACGACATTCATAAATCAGCTAAATTATTACAAAAAATCTATCGATCCTGCTTAGAAGATTTTGGAGCAGAATGAATGGACTACTTTCTTTGGAGCGAATCATCTCACTTAAAATATAGTTTGCTTTTAGTAAGAATAGGTGATATATTAATGGTAGTAAAACCTTGTCCCAAATTAAACAGAAATTATATTATATTATATTAACCAAAAAAAAGCAAATGATTAAAAAAATGAAATCTACGAATATATTGCTATGAAAAATTATCTTTATTATAATGTTAATTATCTGGAGATACAAACTGCTCTAGTCATATAAGATCATTCTCCTATACTTATAAGATAAAGTAGTATATAAAAATTATTTTACGTTCGTCCTACAGTTCCTCAACTCTATGACAGTTTTTAGAATATCTTTCATGTGAAGTATTCTATGAGAACTAAACATTTCGCATCTCCGTATAACAGTCATAATTGAGATAGTAGATTTTAGCATCTAAATTGATACGAAGATAATTATTATGCACAATTTGCTAAACACGTATAAGACTTTGTCCGAACTCAGAGACATAAACCAGAAAACATATCTTTCTCGTTCAAATGTATTTCATTATTACAATTTGACGTAGTTAAGAGTGATCTACAAATATACTATGTAATTATAGTATGTTAGTATTTATACTCATAGTGCTATCACATACATAAACGAGAAAGTTATCAACATAATATTTGTCTATGTTAAATAGATAAGTCATTATAAAATAATATAATAATTTTATTACATATATATAGTATAATACATTTTTATTTTATTATTTGATTATTTGTTATTATTGTTTAATAGGTAATATTAGATAATATTTAACATTAAAAAACTTTCTTTTCATAAGTATATATGTATATATAATATATATATAATATTATATTATAATATTAATATATATATATATATATATAATATTATACATATTAAGTGAGCGCAAAATTAGTGTTTGTTACCCATAGGTCAGCGTAATATATATTAGAGTAGTTAAATGCTGGAGCCTGTATATATATTATTAATATATATATATATATATATATAAATAATATATTAGTATTATATATATTATATTATACTATATATATATTATATAATATCGTAGTATATATATATATATATATAATTATATATATATATATATATATATATATAATATATATATATATAATTCAACTTCTTTCCATCTCTATATTTGTTTAATTATCTATCAGATAGAATATAGGCAATACAGACAAACTACTATCTTGAGATGGAAATCGCTAACTGACTACTAGTATATATATTTTTAGGTATAGAATGGAAGAAATAGGAGTAGGGTTGGAAAACCTTTGTGGAATTGGCATCAATTGATTTTTAATAGTTGAAATTTGGAACCCAAAACCCAAATCGAAAATTCAAAAGAATCTGAATCGGAAAAGAAATCGAAATCGGAAATCCTAAGAAATCGAAATTGAAAATCCAAATGAATCGGAGTATGAAACGAAATCGGAATCGGAAAACCTAAAAAATCGAAATTGGAAATCCAAAAGAATCGGAGTTGGAAAAGAAATCGAAATCGGAAATCCAAAAGAATCGGAGTAGGAAAAGAAATCGAAATCGGAAATCCTAAAAAATCGAAATTGGAAACCCAAAAGAATCGGACACAGGGTTTCATGCCAACGTTCATGACGTCATGAGTCACAACTCCTATGACGTGACAACGGGCAAATAGAGGGCTCCTTATCTAAATCGAAATTGGAAATCCAAAAGAATCGGTATAGGAAAAAGATCGGAACACTCTATAAATGATTAAAGTGCCCCAATTCGAGTTTTCGGAGCACCTTCATTCCACCTTCGGGACCCTAGACCTTTTTTATATAAAAAATTTTCGTGGTGTTTCTCGTATTCATGTGAAAGAATATTATCTATGATGAGAAATTCATTTATGAGAGATTCTGCAGGTCAAAAACTTTTTACAACGAATCCAAAATCTATATGAACGCGGTGCCTACAAAGCAATCTTTGGCTTTTCTTGTTGCGAAATTAAATAGAATAATATGTATATTATTCTTTAATCTTATCTTCCCATCTATTCTTGAATGATGTATTAGCTTTTTTTTTAATGTTAAACAACACTGGTGAGTATAGTAAAGTTAATAATATATAGGCTTACACAGTTCTAAGTCTATAAGTTACTTTCTCAAAGTGGGCGATTTACACGCTCCCACTTGTTGGTACTACTATATGAGTATAATAGCCTAGGTAGTTGAGGGCTATAGTTATAATAGTGGTATTACTAGAAAAATAATTAGTAAGGGTGTTAAAGTATATTATAGGGGGCTAATGGTCATGATTTGAAATTATTACAATGCGTTTCATATAGCTTAAATAATTTTCATAAAAATATACAACTGTACAAATCTCTTAGCAAAACACGATACGACTTTGATAGTGAACCGTAATTCCATTTTTTGTTGGAGTATTTATATATTAGAGTATTAAATATATTATGTAGTTATTACGAGATCATTCAGTGTGCTGATGCTAATACATCGTCTAATTTCAGTATATGTATAATATTCTGTAAGCTCCAAAGCTACGATATACTTGTTGCAATATTATTGCTCTCAATGATCTGTGTGCCGGATGTAAATTTCTCTTATGTTTAAGACGATGTAGCAAAATAAAACTGGTATTATAAAGCAACGACTGCTGTCATTTTATTTCAGTCTCTCTAAATATTCAAATATAATCCCTACGAACATTATATGCGTTTTAGCTATTTTACGATTACGTCGGTCGCCTATGTCAGAGTGCTTGTTCTCTAAGTATTTTTGAATCATAGCCTCAGAATTAACAGATTATTGTCTCGATATAAGTGACATCTAACACTCAAAATTCTGTTTATAATCATATATCGATCAGATATTCATTGCCCTATTCGAACTCACAATGATAATAGCAACATGTACCTAGATATAGATTTGCTGTAACACTCAAAATGATTATGTTGTTTTAATTTGAAGAAAAATATTCTTAATATTATAAAGTTATGTGCAGTTTAATTTGACTATTACTCTAACTGGTATCATAAAATATAAGTCTCGTTATTAGAATATGTAAGGTTTTACTCCAGACCAGACTAAATATATAGCACACTATAATTATAATTAAATTATCAAGTATTAATAATATATAATAATGGAATAATAATTTTAGAGAACCGTTTGTTAAAGTTTTGGTAAAGTAAAAAATAAAATTGTAGGGGCGTATATATACGCTGAAAAATAAATTGATTTTCAAAGTGGTGACTGATAGACTAATAATATAGATTTAGTAAGAACCTACTTAGGTCTAAGTTCGTGGTTTCGACTTTACTTTATCTTATATATATATAATATATATTATATATAATATAATCGGCGCTCTGTAACTTACAAATGATGTGTTTGTATTATAAATAGGATAGTTTTATCGTGTTACTTTTTTGGAGTCTTCCGAATAATCTATCTTATGACTTCGTCTATCTAGCAAATTTACAACTAAATATTTTTTTTTCGATCTTACCTTTATCATCCCTTCTTGCTATTATAATCATATATATTTAATTCAAGTAAATTATAAATACATATCTAATAGGATATCAACGTACTCCTCTGAGTCGCACATTTCTCCGCTATCTCTCTCAAAGTCTATAGCTCAAGTACAATTCTACTGTCCTCTTCCGTTCTCACCACGCTATCACCTACAGGTCTGTGCTAGAGTACAATTTCTTTACTACAATAAAGTGATAGGAGTCCGATATCTGTGCTTGAGTTGCAAAGACATACACTCTCTAGTGATAGAGTTTGTATATAAATATTTACACAACACTGATAATGATAGTACTATAGTGTAAAAATGTTTAAATTAGATTTTAATATAAATATTTACCTCTGGTTATATATGTCAGCCGATTTTGTCTACAGCCAATTGTGTCACGGGAATGGCTTTTGAAAACGGCTTTTCTAAGTGGCTTTTCTCAAATTCCCGCCATAGCAGCCTTTTAAGATCTTTAGTGTTGGAGCTCACCCAACAATTTAAAAATTTTGCTTTATGTTTTTTATTAGCTGAGAAATTTCGCATAAATAAACTATTAAGTAGATAAATACAAAT
This sequence comes from Trachelipus rathkii, assembly GCA_015478945.1. NCBI lineage: Eukaryota > Metazoa > Arthropoda > Malacostraca > Isopoda > Trachelipodidae > Trachelipus > Trachelipus rathkii. The sequence goes on along the minus strand of JABUQX010027757.1, from coordinate 917 downwards.
AAAAATTTACTAAAAAAATAAGTAAACCAAAAATAAAGAATTAAAATAACTTAAACTAATACAACAAGAAAATAGAAAACGAAATAAATAGGTACCGAACCCCCATTCCTTCTTTTTATTGATTCAAAATAAATAATCCACAAATCTCCTTAATATTCTGCATAAATATTGGCACTCCCCCTTCTCTTTACCTAAAAATCCCTTGGCATCCTCTCTCCTTCTCGCATAAAAGCAGGCACTGGCACTTATGACACGATTTTGGTTTCAGGATGATGGCATCTGTTTCTCAAAGTCGTAGTTCTTCTTCTTCTTCTTCTTCTTCTTCTTCTTCTTCTTCTTCTTCTTCTTCTTCTTCTTCTTCTTCTTCTTCTTCTTCTTCTTCTTCTTCTTCTTCTTCTTATTCTTCTTCTCTTCTTCCTTCTTCTTCTTCTTCTTCTGCTTACTGTCGTTGGCTTCTGTCGTGTGGCTGTCTTGGCTTTGCTTGGCTTGGATCTATCTATTCCACCTTCATTATTCCCACTTACTCATTATTCATTATTATCTATTATCTATTATATCTATTCATATTATTATTATTATTATCTATTACTTATTATTATTATTAATTATTATTTATTATTCCTCCGCGGGAAAACTTATTATTATTTATTCCTTTATTATTACTTATTATATTTAACTTATTAATTATTATTCTTATTTTATTATAATAATAATATTATTATTATTAAAAAAAGATTAAGAAAGAGAAAGATTTTCTTTTTTCAAATGAACAATTTCTTTTCTTTTTCTCTTAAATATAAAATTTCTCATTTAAATTTTTTTGATCCGAAAAAAATAATTATATAAGATAAAATAACTAAATATATAATTTTGGGGGGGGTAGTATAGTTGGGTTATTGAGTCACTTTAACAGTTAA
>JABUQX010027756.1:0-26437 GCA_015478945.1 Trachelipus rathkii | reverse complement strand
AGGATAAGGCCTATTCGTAGAAATCAACGAACGACGACATTCGTGTGCGAAAGAAAACGTACGTTGGAACATAAGCTATAATATATTATGTTATATATATAGTATTATATTTATTATATTAGTATTATATATATATATAATATATATTATAGATATATATATATATCATATATAGATTATATATATATATAATATATATATATTATATATATATATATAATTATATATCATTATTATATATTATTTATATTTATATATATATAATATATACTAGATTATATATTATTATAATAATATATATATATATATTATATATATATATTATTATTATCTTCGGGTCTTTTTCCATCTTCCTTTTTATTCCCAAGAATGGGAGTAAGGTGCGCGACGGGCATCGGAAAAGAAAAACAGTAGAAGAACATGACACAAGTCGAAAGAAAGCCCAGCTTACCGCCCCTTCAGTACCATTAATTAGTGGGAACCCATCGAGTCAGAAAATCCACCCATAAAAGCGTTCATGGGAACAGCGGATGGACCTCACTATGGTCAGATCGTCAAAGTAAGGGTCATCCCTTGGCCAGGTGGGCCACAACCATACCCCCTCACAATCCCCGCCACTCACTCCCTATTATACACTTTTCTTCTTCGCCTCTACCAAGCTAATTTCATTCCTTCAAACACGCTTTACTGACTCAATCCACTTATTTTCTCGGTCTCCAGCCGGTCGGTTCCCAACACACTCGCCCTATACATCCGCTTAACCAACCGGATATCATCCATCCTCTTTCCACATGAAAAAACCATCTCAAACATACTTTCATTTTCTCTCATTTACCCCTTATCTTCACACCACAGCTCTCCAATAGTATTCATTCTCTCTTTTCAATGTCTTCTTCACACTAATAAACCCTAAGATTTGTCCATCTGAACACATTGAACTTGATATATACTTCTTATTCAGACCAGTCTCAAGACTATACAATAACACAGGTAACACATACCCTCATGGGTAAAACCCTAGCACACTCAAGACCTAGTCCCTTTACAATTCACCAACGATTTAAATGCACCAGCAACCTTCCTGCCATACACAACTTTCCTTCTACACTCTGCATCGTCCGTTCCCTTCTCATCACAACATATACCCTAAATATTTAAACTCAGACACTGTTCCAGCTCACCATCTAACCATAACTTCACACTGAGGAGTGTACTCACTCACAACATAATCTTACTCTTAATCCACGTTTACTTCAAGCCCCTCGTTACACACCCTGCCAAATCTCTCTACGAATTCCTCTTAAACTTTCTTTCAGATTCGCCACACAGAACCAATCATCCGCATATAGATAGGTAGGCACCCTCCATCACATCTCCATTCTCACCATTTCTAACCCATTCCTGCCATCCCAACCTCGGAATTCTTTCATACCCATCCATATACAAACTTGAATAACCACAGAGACGATAAACAACAAACCCTGTCTATGACCTCCGCTGTAATCCTAAACCCGATCACCATTGACACCATTTATTTTACACACGCTTTTCTCACTATCGTCATACATACTTTGATTCCAATCATAGAAGCCTACCCACAACACCATATATCACAACACCTGCCAAAAGCTTCCCATTAACTCTATCATACGGCTGTTGCAAATCCATAAAAACTAATAAAATTTATTCTTCTTCTCCTCATTTTCTCAATCATTTGTTCAATGTAAAGATTTGATCCCACACATCCTCTACCACTCCTAACGCACCTTGTTTTTCCACCAATCAGTCCTTCGGTCACTTGACGCACTCTTTCGACCAAAATAACCAGCATTACCTTCGCCTACAAGTACCTCAAAAACTATTCCCTATAATTTTACAAGTTCCCCTTTCTCCCTACCCTATATTATTGTAGCGGAATTTTACTATAAAAAAATAAAAGCCGGAGCTAAAGTTGAAAAACTTAGGTAGTGAGGCTGCCTTCAGAAAAGATAAACGCGCGGATAACAAAAATTAAGCTAAACACACACACATAACACCTAAACACATATACAAAAACCATTATCCACCATTCTAACACCATTTCCTGATGCCATCCCCACCTCGAATTCTTTCATAACCCCACCATATACAAATTGAATAACCAAGGAGACCATAACACAACCCTGTCTTACTCCGCTGTTAATCTAAACCAATCACCATTGACACCATTTATTCTTACACACGCTTCACTATCGTCACTAATACTTTATAGATTCATCAGAAGCACTACCACAACACATATATCACTAACACTTCATAAACCTTCCTATTAACTCTATCATACGCCTGTTGCAAATCCATAAAACCTAAATGCAATTCATTCTTCCTCTCCCTCATTTTCTCAATCATTTGTTTCAATGTAAAGATTTGATCCACACATCCTCTACCACTCCTAAACGCACCTTGTTCTTCACCAATCAGTCCTTCAGTCACTCGACGCACTCTTTCGACCAAAATACCAGCATATACCTTCCCTACAATACTCAATAAACTTATTCCCCTATAATTTCTACAGTTCCCCTTTTCTCCCTTACCCTTATATTGTAGCGGATTTTACTATAAAAAAAATAAAAGCCGGAGCTACAAGTTGAAAAACTTAGGTAGTGAGGCTGCCTTCCAGGAAAGATAAAGGGGATAAAAAAAATAAGTAAACAACACACATACACCTTAAGTTTATTACAAAAAATTACCACACCTATGATATTTCTCATAAAATTATACACAAAAAAAATTATTATAAGGTATTCCAATACCACTTCCTATAGAATTCCCACTACCAATTCCACCACCAGGTATTACAATATACCATATACTACAATATTATACTACAATATTAATTCCTACAATCATATACCTACAACATATAATTTTATAAAAAAACATATAATAAACGATAAATAAAAAAATCAAATATACGAAATTGTCAATTCTTAATCGTTTTAGTTTTTTGGGTTTACCAATTATGGTACCACTTTATTGTCTTTGAGGTACCACTTTATAATCTTTTAGGTACCACTTTATTGTCTTTGAGGTACCAATCTATAATCTTTAAATTTCACTTTCAACTTTGTTTTTCGAATGTTAAGTTTTCGGTTATATTTCTTTCTTTGATATTTTCAAGTTTCAAATTTGTTTTTCCACTTTATTCAAAAATAGTTTTTCCACCTTTATATTATCAACTTTCTTTTCAGTTATTGGATCTCTTTCCGTTTGAAGTCTTTCATTTTTATTTTCTACTTATAATTTTATAGTTTAATTTCCAATTTTACAGTCAGTCTTTATTTTCTAATTTACTATTTCTTTTCAAAATCTATGTAGTACCACAGATACTACAATCATTTTCTAGGTGTACCACACCGTTGGATTTAGTCGGTACCTAAGTACCAAGATTTATAAACCAGCTGCCTTAAATATTACAGCCACAGGACAATATAGAAGACATCCACAGGAAAAAAAAAGTCTTCATACGAAATATGTGGAGCTCCAAATGAAAAATCCGGCTCCCAAAAAAAATGCAGCTCCAAGTCTGGATAAAAAAACGAGGTCCCAAAAAAAACTGGAACGAGACAAAAAAAATAAACAAATTCTAACATAAGAATAATATATAAAAATGAAAATAAAAAAGTTATATAATAAAGAAACAAATCCTAACCTGACAAAAAATGATAAATTGAATTATAGTAAATATTAAACAATTAAAATCGATTACATGGAGTTAAGATTCTATCAAGCACATTTCCCATTACATTATAAAATAAATCCTAAAATCCTAATTAAATAATTGAATCAAATAAAAATAAAATAAAAACAAACAACCAAAATAAGTCCTACCTGGCCAATGGTGCTGACCAGTTTTTTTTCTCACACCGATATTTCTACTTCTACGGTCCCACAGACAGCATCAGACCTTCACCAAAAGAAACGATCACGACGGTATACACTACCAAACTGCAAATTCAAACAAAAAACAACATTCTATACCTTTTAAGACTCATAAAAGAATTAGAAATACTAAATAAAAAATAGAGATATAATAATACCAATATAACCTTAATAATATTAATCATAATTCCTCAATTCATTAACAATAATAAAACAAAAATAAGGACCCTTACCATAGAAAGATCCCAAATCCACAAGAAAGATCACCATACGCTTGCCACCATACCATCTATAATCTATTTCATTAAAGATCTAACGTCCATACAATACAGGATCCCATACACCAGAACCAGAATCTTCCACTACTTGGCTTCAAACCTTTAAAGTAAAAATATAAAATCCACTAAGTCCAAAGAAAAATACCTATAATGAAATAATTAAAATAATAAGAAAAATAATTACCCATACCATAAAAGGATTCCAAATCCAAAAGAAAAAGATTCCACAGAACCAATCTACAGGAACCATCAATCAAAGATATTTTCCACCTGGCTCACTTCAAACTTTCAGAATCTCAAAAAATATTAAATAATAATGCTACCGGAAAGAACGAAATATAATACGTGAAAAATCGATTAATCACACTCATCTACAATCATTCCCAATCGTTCATTCGACGTGAAAGAGATGAGAATGCCGCGAAACAGAATGAAGAGGCATATAAAGACCTGATGAAGAAACTACTAACTACTGAGGTCGGCAGAACACCCATCACTCACAGCAACACAATTATTCTCCCCCCTCATAACACCCTCATACATGACAAAAATAAAAAATACCCCAAAAAATAAATATTAGACAAAAAAAAAGAGAACTACCACTATGGGCAGCTCACCACAATATAAGGGTACTATTACCGCTCTCCTCCAATCCCTTGGAACTATACCCTCTCAAAACGCCTTTATGTTACACAACTTCCAAATTCCAATCAATCACCCATCTCGCCTCCGTTCTTGATCATTTCACCGTAATTTCATATTTACCTGCAGATTTACCATTCTTCAACTTTTCACCTACCCCTTCTCCTCCTTACTAATAACTCATCCCCAAAATACCTGTTCTTTCTCGCACCAACAACCCACACACATTCTCTCTCACACTATATAATATTATATTATATTATTATTATAATATATATATATATATTATATATATATATATTATATATAAATCTAATATACTATATTATATATATATATAGTAATATATATTATATAATATATTAATATATACTATATATATAATATACATTTCACTTATAAGAATGGGTTATTTATTTATTTATTTTTACCCGGTATATCGTAAGAATAGGTTATTTATTAACTTTTCATGAGAAAGAATGTGCTTGTAAAAAAAAAAATTGATAATAATAGGCCTCCCAATTACTTATTGTAACATTTGTTATGCGACGAAAAATCATCATTAAATCCGACGCAGCCGAGTTGATGAAAACTATATGAATGTTTGAAATGATCTGTGCCAAAAAAAATGATAATCGTAAAAAAAAAAAACGTAAATGGTTATGGAAAAAAGTTATACAGTCTCCAATTCATTTTCACAAGCCCATTTACCGTCAGAAGCTTTTGAATGTTTTAAATTAATAGGCAATATTCTAGCAATCTCTTATGTTAAATGAAGTCAAAATAAATTAATTCAATTTTTACAAAATTTAGAGAGTGTTTTGATAAACTTCCTCAGGAAATTGTTTTTAGATGATAGCTCAAAAGTTAAGTTGTCTTTAATTGCTGACTTTAAAACGTGGCTTGGCAGGCATTTAATAGATAATATCGATTGATAACAACAGGCAACATATTAAATGTTATTTTCTTACAATAAAATATTACTAAATTCCCTGCTCAATAGGCCTAATGGGTCCATTTTTATGAGAATCAAGTCTAGGCATGAGAAAATTGTCACCAAATTTGCCGATATTTTTGAAACTTTAATAATTAAAAAAAAAATATATATGTTAGATTACTTTATTTCTCATTTTTAAAACAATATTTACAAAAAAAAAAGTTTGAATTTGATGAATGATTCATATATTTTCGCCATTGATAGGACAAGCTGCATCATCTGACCCAATTCTGAAGCTTTTTTAAGCTCGAAAAAATATAATAGTATTAAATTATTTTAATAAAAATTAATAACTTTAGATTGAGCAAACAAAATTATTGCACAATTATTATATTTTATATCGAATTAACAAAAGAATTTGAAAAAAAAAACACCGAAGGAGCTTTCAAAATCTCAGTCTCTACCCTAGATCTTCCCATTTCCCCTTTTCCTTTTCTCCCAACTGTTTTTATTGCGTCCAACACCGACGACAGTCAGCAATATTATATAATTACGTTTACTTTCAAACCCCTCCTTTTACACACCCTGCCAAATCTCTCTACCAATCCTCTCAAACTCTTCAGATTCCCCACAAAACCAAATCATTCGTATATAATAGGTAGTGCACCCTCCCTCTCTTCCACTTCTCCAATCCTTCGCTTTCCCTGCCACTACCACCTCTAATCTTTCATAACCATCATATGCAATCTGAATAACCAAGGAGGACATAACACATCCCGGCCCTTTCGCATGTAATCATTAAACCAATCACTTCCCTTTGTTCTTACATACGCTTCACTATCTCATAACATACTTTTGAATTCCATTCAAGGCCTTTGAGTACACATATATCACTAAACCTGCCATAGAGCTTCCCTTGCCATACGCTTGTTGCAAATCCATAAAACCTAAGTATAAATTTATTCTTCTCTCATTTTCTCCATCATTTGTTCAATGTAAAGATTATGATCCACACATCCATCTACCACTTTGCTAAACAGACCATTGGTTTCACCAATTAATTCTTTCAGTCACTACGAGCACTTTTTCCACCAAAATACCAGCATATATCTTCCTACACACTCAATGAACTAATTCCCCTATAATTTCCACAGTTAATAATATAAGTAATATTATATATAATATATATATATATTATATAGTTATAATATATATATATAATTAATAATAATATATATATATATATATATAATATATATATATATGATATATATTATTTATATATAGATATATGTGGACGGTGGCTGAAGCAAGGTTCACTCATGCATTGAATGTGGTGCTGAAGTCGTCAAGAATTTTATATAAATACCGAACTATCTATGTATAATTAGCTGCTACTTATTCCAAGAATAACAAGCAATCAAAAATATCGTACCTTAAGATTTATTTGGAAAATCCGGGTCCAGGAAGTTTCAGGAGGGTGGCCGGATACCTTCGTCAGGAAATAAGCGTTTCGTTTGATACCACGGCCCAGAGTAACTTGTCTCTGGAACGTCTTCCTGTGTAGGGGTTCGCGTGTCAAAGGGTGTGGTAATGTTATAAGTGGTAACACACCAAGACAGCAAGTTTATAAGGGCGAAAAGAAGTAGAGGAAAAAAGAAGATACACCATGTTTAATAGAAGATGAATAAACATCTAAAAGGAATAGTTTTATATCAAGTACTCTAGAATAATGTGAGATCTACTGCTATTACGATAGATTTATATACATTTAATTATGATTCATGAGATGAGACATAAGTCTATGGAAAAGACCTGTCAAGTAGAAAAAATGAGAGTGAAATGGTAATATGAGAGTCCACTAAGAATGACTAAATTAAGGCATCACCAGGGTGGCAACTTAAGACTAAGAAGAATGAATAAAATTTTGAAAATAATTAGTCATTCAATGAATAATTAATGGTGATAAATAAGTATTATTATAAGGTTTAAGTAGAATACTTATCTAAGAAAGAAAAGAAGAATACAACAAACAACAAAATCCCAACAGGAATTTTGAGAACCAAAATCTTGACAAAACTTATCTCAAATAGAAAATTGTTCCAAAACCAAAACAAAAAAAACTCTTGTGCAAAAATAAAAAGTCTTGATCAAATATACGAAGTTTTGACCCAAAAAGAAAAAGTTGTTCTAAAACCAAAAACTAAAACGTAGAAACGTGGTCCCAGAATAGAAAGTCTTGACCAAGTATAAAAACCTAAAATGAAAATAATATATTTCTTTATGTATTTTCCTTTTATTCCTATTATTTTTATGGTTCAGTATTGTATAAAATGTACACTTACGTACCCCGATTGGGGTTTTATTTGGTATGAAGTTATGAATTTGAGGCGATGAAAAGTTGATAAGGGAAGTGGGAACTGTAAGCAAAAGGCAAAGGAAGCATTTTATAATTAAGTAATTTACTGTTAGATTCGTATGACTCAATATGCTCATGACTCTTTTTTATTAGCTTAAATTTAGAAAACAAAAAGTAACTAACCTTCACTGTTTTTATAAATTATATATATGAAGAAATCAGAATTTTTTACTTTGAATTAATTTTAAAGAGAACTTGTCTCATAAATACTCAACTGAAAAACATTAATTTCATATTATGACATGTATTACATAAATGACATTATTAATACAATATAAAAGTTGGAGCTTTTATATTATTAAATGTAAGACAGAGTTGGAGCAATTTCATTATTATATTATTGTGAAAAAGGGAGTTATAGCCTTTCTTCCTTTATTTCCATATTTAAGTGGAAAGTAATTCAGTTTATAGATTAACTAAATTTATATCAGGAGGCAATGCAGACACCCCTTCATCCCTCCCCATTTAGATTAAGCTCCCCCCCTTATTATGACGTTAGATCTAATGAATCAAAAAGGCAAAAAGGGAGTGTCAATGGAGTAAGATATGAATTTATTCAATCAAGCTATCGTGAATTATTATAAGAATACTAAGAATGTCTTTAAGAAAAAGATGACATCAATACATGTCAGGATTATCAAAATATGATAAATTATGAAAAGTAGTCACCTCGTCTCTGATCACCTGAAACCACTGTTCAACTAGACGTTCGCGCTGTTGGACACTTCTACTACCCCACACGAGATTACGCATGGCCCAACGTACGCTAGTACGCTGTATAGAAATAAAACTGGGGTCAAGACTGTCATTATACACAGTACTTGAACCTAACTGCTGTGGTAACTGCGGAGCCAGGTGAAGAGATGACGAAAATCCATGTGAAGCATGAGACGAAGAAGGAACCGTAGGATAAGAATGAGTATGAGTACGCGGCGACAACTGTGAAGAATATCCAAAGCCGGCAGGTTGACCCGACCTGGAATGAGCATTACCTCGAGACGAGGTTCCTAAATAATACAATGAGCTGCCTGAAGTTGAAGCAAAGGCATTTACAGGAAAGTCACTAGCATCAGGAAGAGGACGAATAAATTCTCGAAGGACACGTTCCTTCTGCTCTTCGTGACTAGGCAGAGATCTAGAATTTCTGCTCAGATTTGTTCTGGCAGGAACATCTCTAGTTTGTGGTCATGAAACTCTAAGGTGAATTTTTTTTTAGCTTAAATTCTGAACTGTATAATTCCATAAAGGCTTCCAAAAATATACGATTTGGATGCTGTCCATCTGGGATGAGATTTGAGTCTAAAGTTAAAGTTTCTTTTTCTAAGTATTTTTGATGAGGAAACATTTCATCTTCAGCTGGGGATGGTACAACCTTACTGTAATGATGATCCAACACATCAGTGCCAATGAGAAGGCGTTTATCTGTCCAGATGTAATGTGAACTCTGTAGAGACATGAATCTGTTATATGTGATGATTGAGTGTTCGCGCATGGCCTCCGGCAATAACTGAGGATAGTTCTCAAGGGAACCCATTTCCGAAGTTTCCCATTCTCTGTTGATACGTTTAAGATTAAACGTGTAGATATCATAAATGGAAGGAATGTATAAATAAACATTCACTTGAGGATTTTTTTCTTTTGCAATTTTGGTGATTTCTTCCATAATTGTTGGAACCTTATCAACAGAAAAGTTGTGTACCGGCTCAAATACGGACACTTCTCGAGACTGAGAATCCTGGATCTTGACTTTCTGCCAAGCCATTGTGGACAAAGCCCATATTATGACATTTTTTGTTTCCCTCGTCATACGTTGTTTTAGTCCCGTAGGACAAGCTGAAAGATGACGCCCTGGGATATAATCTGCATACGCTTCCACGTTGTAATGTTTTTTAAAGTAGTTTCTTTCATTACGAAAGAGGACAGCAGCTGACGCTCCCACAATCAATAAGTTGGACATTTCCACGTTGTCAACCAACAACCCAACAACAACACAACACACAACAAAGAAAAAGAAAGGAATAAGTAAATTGCAGTAAAGAGGGGTTCGGCTCTGAAAAATCAATACGGAGATTAGTACACGAATATAATGAGATGTTATAATAAAGGATAATGATAAAATGACACGTTTATAAAATTATAAAATGAAATGAATAAATTGAAGATAAGGTAATGATAAGACCTTACGTTCTTATTAGTAGTTTAAATTTTAAAAATTAAATACCATCTGTTATGTATTTTTATTTAAATACATTACAAAAATACCGTTATGGGGCTATTAATTATAAATAGTATATTTATACTATTTTTGATTATCTTTCCACACAGAATTGGTTTATAATTTTTTATAAACTGTACTCCTAGTGGAATTATTTCTTGAGTCAATTCTTTTAATCTATCTGCTAGTCATACGAATTAAGCTAGTCATTTTAAAGTTAAAAGGGTAGGATTTGGGTTTACAATTTATAGCTTTACATTTAGAGTAGGTGATTAAGGTTTTTATGTAAAAAAGAGTTTTTCACATAAAGGTGTTTTATTACATTGTCGAAGATTTATGTAATTAAGCGATTTACAAAAGTATAAAGTATTATTAAGTATGAATTAATTTGAAAAACAACCAAAAGAATTCAAAAGTAAAATTCCATCAGTTGAATTAATATTTAAATATGTTAAATATTTAAATATATTTTTTGAAAGTAACCAAAGGAATTCAAAAATTAGAATTCCAATAGTTACATTTAGAATTAAGATCTGCTGAAGTTGCCATTAAATAATTATAATGAATTCCCCCTACACACTTCAAGTAACAGGGGTCATTTTTAAATTCAGAACCATGAATAATGGGTCGTGCGCTATTATAATACATGTGGACGGGGTTTTTGTATAACAGCGTAAAAGCGGTTATAACCTCGGGAATTGGTAATTGACTAGGGAATTTCAATAAACGAAGTTTTTTAGGGAATTGTTTTCCTTGAATTTTATATTTCCCCGGATGTTTTTCGAGTTCATGCGTCAAAGTGTCACGAATTTCCAAATGTCGATCTTGGGTACCGTATACAAACATCGAAAAACATTTGTACAATGAGTCCCCTCCACCTGGTATTTCAATTTGAAAATATCCATCAGGGATAAATTCAGTTGAGTCACCGTCGGGGATGATTTCTGTATTTTCATTAATGGGGGAACGCGAAAGGGCATCAGCCACAACATTTTTTGTGCCTGATATATACCTAATTTCAAAATCATATTCATCAAGTTCTTCCATAGTTCTGGCTAATCTGCCGTCTACCAAACTCATATTTTGTAAATAAATGAGAGGCATATGGTCAGTGAATATGACGAATTTGACACCGCGAAGAAAGGGTCGAAGATTTTTTACAGCCCACCTTAAGGCAGTAAGTTCTTTGTCAATGACGCCATAATTTCGTTGAGCACCATTGAATGTCATGGATATGAATGCAATAGGTCTTCGCTCCTCTCCCTGAATTTGAGAAAGACAAGCTCCAGCACCCACATCAGAAGCATCCACATGAAGTTCTAAAGGGGACACATCAGGGCTGTAATCAAGGAATCCCAAAAGACACGGATTCACTAAGGCTTGCTTAAGCTCTTCGAAAGCCCATTGACACTCAGGAGTCCAGTTTACTGATTTACTCCCCGTTTGGCAAGAGAGTGGTTTGTTTAGTTGAGAACAATTAGGAATGTGTCTCCTATAAAAATTTACCATTCCTAAGAACTGTCTAAGATTTTTAACCGTAGTAGGGATAGGAAAATCCAAAGCTCCTGTAATATTTTTCCTGAGGGGAGCTATCCCCTTATTTGAGATTTTGTGGCCGAGGAAGTCAACCTCAGTACGACAAAGGTGTGTTTTCCCGGGTTTCAATTTATACCCATTCTTTTCTAAAGCTATTAATACAAGTTCTAGGGTTCGAAAATGGTCCTCCACGGTTTGACCGAGGACGATAATGTCATCCACGTACACCATAACCTTGCACCATGGTAATTCATTCAAAGCTAACATCATACCGCGTTGAAATGTTGCGGGACCATTTCTCACTCCAAAAGGCATTTTTACATATTCATATTGCGCGAATGGAGTGGAAAAAGCCGTTTTCTCGATACTATCCGGTTCCATATTTACCTGATAATATCCACGAGCCAAATCTATAGTAGAAAAATATTTATTCCCATGCATGTTATAAATCATGTCCGTGAGATTAGGTAAAGGAAAAGAATCTGGTTTTGTGAGATTATTTAATTTCCTGTAATCGATGCACAAACGAAGCTTTCCATCAGGCTTTCTCACAGGTACTACAGGGGCTGAGTAAGGAGATTTACTTGGCCGGATGATATTCTGCTCCAATAGCTCCTTACATTGATTTTCAATTTCCTGCGCAAGAGGACCCTGAAATCTCCGTACAGGTATCTTAACTGGACGAGAACTTTCTAAGTCAATGGAGTGGGTAATGTTCATGGCCATTCCCACATCGTGATCTCCCAAACTGAGAACTGCTTTATGTTTCAAGAGCATGTTAATAAGAACGTGCTGTTGAGATTCTGAAATGGGAATGTCCGAGAAATGGAATTCCGCTCGTATTTTGGCATCATCCCATTCTTCAACTACAGGTGCAGACATATCAGAAGGAGCATTTACTAAATTAATGTCCACCTTTAGAAGATCTTCCTCAGTAAGGGTAAAACCTTGACCAATCACGGTATTTTTTCGCAAATAAACAGGTCGATCCGAGCTATTCATAAGGGCTATTTTATTGGAAATGGACAAATCCAACACTCCAGAAATTGGGTTTATTTTCTTCATCCTCTTACCCTGAAATCCGATTACGGTTGAAGATGACGAAGATGGTAAAGAAAGACAAGCAATATCCACCAACTGACACTCATAAGGGGATATAGTGACTGAATTGATGTTTACACAATTGAAAAAGGCTATAGAGGTACTTTCATCTTTAGCTATACGCTGAAAGTCATCACCCACCCAACGGACTAAACACCGGTCAGTCGGATCGGGCAATAATGCAATATCTGTTAAGGCGGCGGCCCCCAGAATCACAGAATAGGGCATCATTTCTTCAGGAATTAATAAAAAATTTATAGGTTTTGTGCCATAATCACTACCATAGAAATATAATGACGATTCTACATATGAAGTTATGGGAATGATATGGTCCCGTACCAACCCACTTATGGATTGTATTTTAATTTTAGAAGAGGGTTGTATTGGAACATTCTTCAATTGATCGGCAAGTAGAGCAGTGCTTATGAGACTAACTCCCACCCCACCGTCAATCACACATTCCGTAAAACCCCTGCTATTGGGTTTAAAAGAGACCGAAACTATCAAAGGGTCTGTAGTAGAAAATTTAAAATTAATTTGTTCCGTTTTAGGAAGATTATCAGGAATTGTCATATGTACATCAGTAACTAAGGGAACGTCAGTGAGTGGTTTGTAGTTTACGTTAGTGTCAATTTTTCTTACTTCAGTGATGGAGTCTATCACAGTGGTCATCTCCTCAGAATGACTCATTTCTGGGGAGATTAGTAGTTTAACTCCCCAGGAGGTGATTTCCCTATTTCTCGACATCTTCCTTCGTGTGGTTTCCCACAAGAATCACAAGGATCTGGCGAGCGTCGTTGAGGAAGAGGAAGGTCATTAGATTGTAAGGTCATGGGTCGTGATTCGTAAGGCAAGTTAGTAGTATGAGTAGGAGTAAGAGAGTATGTATTAACTTTCTTTATTGCTCCCGTTAAGAGTTCGCGAGGGGAACGTTCAGTAGTAGGTCTATTGTCAACTGTCTCTTGTCTGGGAGGTGTTCGTTGGGAACATTTAATACCCGGGTGTGGACCTCTACAAAAGGGACAGGTAATTATCCTAGAAGAGGGAGGCGAAGAAGAAGAAGTTCTACGTGCTTGACACTCGGCCTTCACATGTCCTTTCTTTTTGCAGTAACTGCAAAAGCCGAGGTACTTATAGCACTCTCGCATATGATGTCCTTTAATTTCACAGAATTCACATATAATATCTGTGGTGTTTGTGCGAGACGAAGAATTTACAAGGTTTTCAGAAGAAGGGAGACTACGTTGAGTGTCTCTATAATACCGCGAACCAGTAGGTTTTTTAGGAGAACTAGGGGATGGACGATTAGAAGGACGAAAACTCCGGGATTGAATTTGTTTCCTGGAGTCCTCCTTCTGTTGGAGAGTTTCCACCCAATTTGGTGAAACATGATCAATACGAATGACGGACTCCACGGTTTCATTGAGTTCGTCACGTTGTTTGGGTTTAAGAGCAAGATGATACGTATTATTTGCTTTATTAGGGAAGGTTGTAGATTGAGCAATGGAATTCGGATATTCAGTATTATCGGATTCAAGAGAATCCGCAAATTCCACAATATTTTCCCATGATGCATGGCGAATACCACCAAGCTGCTGCATTTTGATGTATTCCCTTACTGTTTTCTCAATGTAAGGTGGAAGACTGCAAAGGAACACAGTACGCAAAGATTCGTGTTCACGCATATCACCGTTATACGCTCTTCGAGCAAGACGTTCGAGACGAAGGGCAAACATTTTTATGCTTTCATTTTTATAACGACGAACTGAGTGATATTTCTGGATTTCATATTCTTTTTTTTGTTCTTTGTCGTTCCACCAACGAACAAGAACATCTCGGACCGAAAAGTAATTTCGGTCATCTCTAGTAAGTAAAGTATATAGTTGTGCAAATTTACCCACCAGTTGTCGACCAAGAAGGCGCAACCATTGATGAGGAGCATGAGGGTAATGGAGACTACAGTATGCCTCAAAGTCATTTAAATATGCGATAAAGTCTTGATCGGCTTCGAATTTAAACTTGCCAGGATCAACAACTTTAAGTTTTTGACTGTTTTTTAAGAGCTGTGTTAAGAGAACAATAGCTTCTCTCATCATATCTAATTGCTTTGTTATTTGAGTACCGGAGTACATATGAGGATCACGAGAATCTAAAGGTAAATCAGATCTCGTAAACGGTCTTTGATGTGACTGGGGCTGAAGTAAAGGTCGATATAAGTTATCACGAAGGGAATCGCGAGGATACTCACGAGAGTAATCACGAGAATAATCAGGTTGATCAAATTGATCAAATTGATCCGCGCGCGCTCGATTAATAGGCGGAGAATATGCATACATTCGATCATGTGCATAATTATCTCTATAATCATAAGATTTAGGAATTTGAGAAGGAATAGGAAGTTGAGACTGTATATTTTGTGCAGGAGTATAGCGCGATGAAGATTCTTGTAACAGATTCCTCTCACGTTCACGTGAATAGTAATCTGTCCCTAACCTATCAGAAGAATAACGATCGGAATACATATTAATATTTCGAGCTGGCCTAGAAAGTATGGTTGAAAAACCAGGAAGAACCGAACCAGCGTTACGAGAATTGGTCACTAAAGAAGGATGATAATCATCATACCTTCCATATTGTGGCCGCCTTGAGAAAGGACGCTGAGATTCACATTCGAGTGGAGGATAAGAATCATATTCTTCACGCTCATTACGTTGAGAATAAGTAGGAAAAGTGTCACGATCAGGAAAACCAAGACGGTGTTGTTGCACCTTATCCTCTAAGGTGTCACTAGCTTGTTTGAAGTGATAAAGTACCTTTTGTAAGGTGGGGATATCAGATAAGTCATGTAATAAATCCTTATCGATAGCAACGTTATCTTTCATCTCTACAGATGAAATAGGTTGAGAACGAGTATGAGAAGACATATGAATGGGCTCCCTATTTTTAGATAGAGCCAATAGTGTATTTGGATCCAAAGCACAAGCAGCAGAACCATTAACATCGGCTACCGGAGCATCAGTTTTAGGCAATTGAAGAGGATCTTTTCCCTCAAGTTGATCTTCAGACATGATGAAAACCAAATTTAAGAATGACAATCGCGATGAATGAGGTCGTGAACAGAGTCACACGTTATGAATTTTAACGCAACCCGACACAAGAACAAAGTCCCTGTTCGGGCGCCAATTCAATTTTAATTATGTGACGGTGAGTGAAGCAAAGGTTCACTCATGTGATTGGAATTTGGTTTCTGAAGTCGTCAATAATTATTTATTAAATACCGAACTATCTATGTATAATTAGCTGCTATAATAACAAAATGACAAACCAATCAAAAATATCGTACCTTAAGATTTATAAGGAAAATCCGGGTACCAGGAAGTTTCAGGAGGGTGGCCGGATACCTTCGTCAGGGAATAAGCGTTTCATTTGATACCACGGCCCAGAGTCACGTGTCTCTGGAACCTTCTTCCTGTGTATGGGTTGCGTTTCAAAGGTGTGGGGAATGTTATAATGTAGTAACACACCAAGACAGCAAGTTTTATAAGGAGGGTTGAATAATAGAGGGAAAAAAAGTACACCAATGTTTTTAATAAGAAGGATGAATTAAACACATCTAAAAGAACTGTTTTATTCAAGTACTTAGAATAATTGTGAGAATTACTTATTAATATAGATTTATATACAATTTAATTGATGATCATGAGATGAGACATGAAGGTCTATGGAAAAGCACCTTCATGTAGAAAAATGAGAGAAGAAATGAGTAATATGAAAGTCCACTAAGGAATGACTAAATTAAGACCATTCACAGAGTGGCAACTTAAGACTAAGAAGAATGACTAAAATTTGAAAATAATTAGTCATTCAATGAATAATTAATGGTGATAAATAAGTATTATTATAAGGTTTAAGTAGAATACTTATCTAAGAAAGAAAAGAAGAATACAACAAACAACAAAATCCCAACAGGAATTTTGAGAACCAAAATCTTGACAAAACTTATCTCAAATAGAAAATTGTTCCAAAACCAAAACAAAAAAAACTCTTGTGCAAAAATAAAAAAGTCTTGATCAAATACACGAAGTTTTGACCCAAAAAGAAAAAGTTGTTCTAAAACCAAAAACCAAAACGTAGAAACGTGGTCCCAGAATAGAAAGTCTTGACCAAGTATAAAAACCTAAAATGAAAATAATATATTTCTTTATGTATTTTCCTTTTATTCCTATTATTTTTATGGTTCAGTATTGTATAAAATGTACACTTACGTACCCCGATTAGGGTTTTATTTGGTATGAAGTTATGAATTTGAGGCGATGAAAAGTTGATAAGGGAAGTTTGAACTGTAAGCAAAAGGCAAAGGAAGCATTTTATAATTAAGTAATTTACTGTTAGATTCGTATGACTCAATATGCTCATGACTCTTTTTTATTAGCTTAAATTTAGAAAACAAAAAGTAACTAACCTTCACTGTTTTTATAAATTATATATATGAAGAAATCAGAATTTTTTACTTTGAATTAATTTTAAAGAGAACTTGTCTCATAAATACTCAACTGAAAAACATTAATTTCATATGACGACATGTATTACATAAATGACATTATTAATACAATATAAAAGTTGGAGCTTTTATATTATTAAATGTAAGACAGAGTTGGAGCAATTTCATTATTATATTATTGTGAAAAAGGGAGTTATAGCCTTTCTTCCTTTATTTCCATATTTAAGTGGAAAGTAATTCAGTTTATAGATTAACTAAATTTATATCAGGAGGCAATTCGTTATACCCTATATATAATTATATATAATAATATATATATTATATATATATTATATATATATATAATATATATATATATTATATATATATATATATATATATATTATTATTATATTATGATGCGTGTTAGCACCGCTCACTTACTTTATTATCTCTTGAATGAAAAAAAAACTGAACCGTTGGAATGGTTAAACAGGCCCCAGACGGCTCTTGCCTCACAACACCAAGGTGTATTACGCCACTAAATGACAGTCAACTTCCTAGATCACGCTAGATTACAATGATCTGATGATCCTGAATACTTCAGTTAAAATACCACTGACTTACCAACAAACCTTTTATGATTAAGACAGAAAGTGTAAAAATTGTGAGGGGTTCGTTCTAGCGTAGGCATATCACAATAACTAGAGCATATAAATATAGGATATAAAAACAATAGCTTATGATAATTGACACGACCAATATTATATATATATATTATATTATATATATATATATATATATATATATATATATATATATTATATATATATATATATAAATATATTATATATATTAAAAAAAAAAAAAAAATAGATAACCATTTAAAATATTATTCCAAATATCAATACTATATATATATATATATATATATATATATATATATATATATATATATATATATATATATATATATATAATTATTTAACCAAAATATTATGAACTCTCAAAATAAATACCAATATAAAATAAATAAATCAATAAATATTAATTATTAAAATATTTCAGTTATTAAAATTTTACTATAGAGCAAAATTAAACTTACAAATTATTAAATGTCTCAGGTATCCAAAAATATGTCTATTTAGGGATATCAAAACATATAATGTTCGGTACCAAAAAAAAATAAACAAAAATACCTAACTGAATTATTAACAAAATAACAACACTTTGCATGTAAAAATACCGTAAATAAATTGACCAAAAATGTAGACGTGACGGCTTTTCAAATAAATAAATTTAACCAATATTTATTATTGAAGATAATAAAGATTGATTAAAAAATGACTAACTGGTAATATACAAATATCATATATAAGCATCCAACCAATATAAGATTGATTAAGAAACGACCAACTGGTAATATGCAAATATCATACATAAACATCCAACCAATATTTATTATTGAGGATAATAAAGATTGATTAGAAAAAAATATTATAATAAATATTTAAAACTTTCAAAAATATTACCAAAAAAAAAATATTAACCAAATAACTCTTTAAAATATTTTCAAAAATAAAATGAACTATATCAAAACAAAATAGAACAAACACTTACTTCATCAACAATGCACGTAAATAAATCACCTGAAAAATTTATTATTAAACAAGAACTCTATTTAATAAAATAAACCACATTAATATTTTAACACATAAAACATTAAATAAATACGCTGATAATTTAAACACTTTTAAAAAACCATTAAAATATAAAACAATGCGATTTTAACACCAAAAATATTTCGCAAATAAAAATACAGTTAACGCTTTTGCAATCTCAGGTAAAACTAATAACTTGCAAACAACAAAAATCGAACGGTAAATTTAATTGCAGATGATATAACAATACATTGCCACATTTGTAAATAAATAAATACCACCAAACACATGTACGCTCAAGGGAAATCCAGGACAAAGTCCCTCTCATACTCCAAACATCATTTTTTATACTCAAGTAATTACTCTTTGATACAAAATTGACCAATAAGACAAACTTACATTCAAGAGACATAAAATGATCACACCTTTACTACTAAAACAGCAGGTACAAGTATACTATTAATTACAAGGGGAGGCGGAGCAAATCTGTCAACGTCTCATTCCTGAAAATAAAAAAAATACGAAATACCTTCTAAAATCTTACCTCAAGCTTCAACTTTATAATACATTTTGTGCATCACACCTTTTATTTCAATATAAAATAAATAAACTTACATAATTCTTTTACTCTCAAAATGCATTATTTTATGCATAGAACTTACCAAAATATATATTTTAATTTTAAAATATATCTTTGAAAATTATTTACAATAAAATTTAAGACGTAGTACATAATAATAATAATAATAATAATAATAATAATAATAATTAATGATTTTACTCTGTCTTCTTCTAGTGAAGCTAAAATAAAACATTGCAAAATCATTGGTATTATTATATTGCATCTTGCAAAAATTAAATAAAATTATTTCTTTATATATATATAATATATATATATATATATATATATATATATATATATATATATATATATATATATATATCAAGGGGGAAAACCATATCGAATGAAAAATGCTCGTAAGGAGGGTAAATTCATCTTTGGGAAATGACTTTTGAAGCAAGTGGTCAAATGAGCATGTTCCAGACATTACAATATAAATATTTCTTTATATATATATATATATATATATATATATATATATATATATATATATATATATATATATATATATATATATATATATAATATCCCTTAGTGGGTTTGAACTATTCATCACGATAAATTTGAAATTTATTTTAGTGTTCAAAAACTTATATAAAAATTTGCCTAAGCAAAATTTTTACAGAAGTTTGACGAATATTGTATATAAAGCCCGATCTTGTTAAGATACTCAGTCAGACACAAAATCAGTAGAAATAGAAGACTCATTTAAAGGTACTCTTTCCTGAACTCCCTCCTCCAAAAGAAGAATTTGATAAGGGAGTCAAATTGAAGGAAAAGGCTGTGGACTGCCCTATTCTATATGAAGGAAAAAGAGTATCTCATAGACGGGCAACTTTTATTACCCTTATGTTGAATAAATACATCATTTAAAATATGGATTTTTAAACCCCATCATTATCTTAAATAGGGCCTTGCTCTCAAAAGGAGCCACCAACTTACCAAGTTTTGCCCTATATAATTGGTGAACCTGGAAAAAAACACCCAGAACTTCAATCAGGGCCTTCTGATAACCAAAGGAAAGCATCCAAAATGAAGAAAGAAAAACAACAATAACACTAAAAATTCCAAATTCAGAACACTTCAAAAAAGATTAACTCAAACGAACTTGCAAGCAACATTATCGATACGGACTCTTTTTCTCATTCTCAATTAATTTGGATTATGGTCTTCAGAAACTCAATTTTGAATTCCACTATGAACCTTCAGGCTCCTCTTCGTATTCAGACTATTTCAGTACCATCTCCATGTTTTACAAATAAAAAAAGATAAAAACTGAACTGCGTGTCCTTCAAACTTTTCTTCAGTCCCCCTGGTCGTTATCACTTCATCTTGTTTCAAAATTACTCCAGGTGATTGACGCCATGTGGTGATTGTAGAACATTAAATCCTATACCAAACCAAGAATCGCAACAAGTTCTTTTTCAAGATTTCCTTAGGTTTGTCTCATAAGTGTCAGAGTTTCTCTTCGAAAATGAAGACACGCATTAGCCTATTGGATTCAAGATACTCACATATGACTTTATACTCACCCTGTAATAGTTCCACGGATTCGTCATTCACGTGGACATTCTATATACCAACTTGTATGCATATCTTCTACATATTTTAGTGTAACAGTTGTATTTTGCTTGTATTCAAAGTTTGTAATTGTTTCATGTCTAATGGAGCCATAATCAAAATATGCTAAGTATTTCGAATGTGCCTTCATTGTATGATATTTTTAATTCTGTTTATATACCTTTTTATATTTTGTAAACTCTTACATTCACGTTTGTATGTTATGCTTATGCCTACGGGACATAAGCAGATTGCTTGCATATGAAATACTTTTCAGTATGTATATATTTTTCCTTATTATTTCTCTGAACTTTTTGTATGTTTGTGCGCATTTTCGAATTGCCCCCAGTTATGCATACATTTGAATGACTGATTAGCTTTTATAGTCTTATATAACGATTATAACATACTTCAACACTCCGTCCTTAGCGGGGAAGTATTATAGCGCCCCTCAATTGTAATCTATTCAACGAAAGGTTGGGAAAATTTAGATTTATTAGCTATGTAAAAATTTGCATAAGATGCCGGAAGCCTTTGTTCATCATATATTACAGCACCTGGCATAGGCAACTGCCACAATTCATTTAGATACTCATTCAGATACAAAATCAGAAGAAATAGAAGACTCACTTAAAGAAAACTCTCTCCTGAACTCCTTCCTCCAAACTTCTACCAAATTCTACAACTATGATAGACGCAGCTTTCGCAAGTGGAGTCAAAAGTTCAGGAAAAGTTCCTACACTCTGTAATCCGATTAAATCAAGTTAATTTTTGGAAAGAAGAATCTGGTAGTGGTTTTGAATCAACCATAGGTGTAGTGCAAATTTGCAAGTGATTATAAAGGTCAGAATGTCTTTCGATTTCTATCGTTGTATAGTATAGAAATAGTTAATCTCAACATGATACCTGGTGCAATCTTTATTACCTTTGTTGAATAAATACGTCATTTTAAAATATGATTTTTTATAAACCCCATTTTATTCCATCAATAACTTATTTGGGTCTTGCTCTCAAAAGAAGCACCAACTTAGCACGTTTTGCTCCTATATATATATGGTATATATATATTATTATTATTTTCGTTATTATTATATGATATATATATATATATAGTATTATATATATATATAATATATATATATATATAGTAATATATGATATATATATATCATCTTTTCCCCATGTTTTCTTTTCTGATATATATATATATATATATATATATATATATATATATATATATATATATATATATATATATATACTATATATATATAAAAAAATAAAATATAATACAATATAAAGAACACCTGTGAGGTATTATTTCAGGTTCTGTTAACTCTTTTGTCACGGGGTACATTTTTATTAAAAAACTTATTAAACTTATTATTTGCAACGAATGTGTTAGTACTAGTAGTAACATTTATACATTGACAGCCAAAATGTTGCAGAATGCTGCAAATCAATATGTGCAAATTTTTTGCAACATGACCTTGGAAAATTTTGCTTGTGAACCCTACCTAAGACCTAGCTATATCTAAGACTAATATCTACCTATATCTAAGGCTAATACATGCCCTGGTATATTGACGCCGGGCCCACAGGTCGTATTTAGTTTTATTTCACTGTTGCCTTCACCCCACTCTCTCATCTATGTCTCAAATCTACCTCTTCTGTCTGTCTCTTCTCTCTTGGTGGGGCGACTGCTCCTCCTTTGGTCGAGAGAAACCCAGGACCCCCAAGATTTAATTGCCCCATCTGCCAACAACATGTAGGATTAAATAGCATCAAATGTGAAAGATGCCGCAAATGGGTACACTTGACCTGCTCCCCATTTTGGACCCCCCCAGAAATAATATAGGCTACATCTGTGCAATCTGTAACCCCCCTCTATTATTCAAAAACCACTCTATCCCAAAACTAATAACCAAACACTCAATATACCACAATTTAACATTAACGGTCTAACTAATAAAACCATAGAACTCAACCATTTCCTTAAAAAACACAGCATTCATATAGCTATCCTACAAGAAGCCTCCCTCTCCCCTCGATTCTAGGTTTTAGAACTATAAATTTTTATTCTCAAATTTCTGATAGAAATTTAGTTCTTTTTTTAAATTGAAGAGAATGGAAGGAAATATTTAAGCTAAAACACATTTATAAAATTCCCATGACCTATTGCTTGTTAAAGGTTTGTTTTAACCTTATAATTTTCACCCCACTACCCCAAATCCCCCTCCAAACAACCTCACACACCCCCTATCAATATTATCAACATTTCCAAATCTTATTCTCGGAGGCGATTTTAACACTCACCACTCCGGCTGGTACAAAGACTACCCCTCTGACCACCGCGGCAACCATATCCTTAGCGAATTAGAATCCCTTATTATCCTCAATTCCAAAAACTTCCCCACCTGAATACCTCCCCAAGCAAACCAATCCCCCACCTCCCCGGATGTCACTTTCTGTTCCCTTTCCTTACATCACCGACTTACCTGGGACTCCACTACTGACCTACACTCAGACCACCTCCCCATTCTCATTTCTCTAACCTCCCCCCATCAAACCCCTCAAAAAAAGATCACTACATACACCAACTATAAAAAAGCTAACTGGCCAGCATTCACTGACCACATTGAAACCCATATTAGCCCCACACCAATCCACTACACAACTTCCCTACACACCTCCATTATTCAATTAAGTAACTTAATCATCAAATCAGCTAACCTACACATACCCAAAGGCCACAGAAAATCCTATAACCCCAAACTCTCCCCTGAAATCAGCCAACTCATTAAACAAAGATCCTCCCTTCGAAAACTTAGACCATACATCCCTCTCATCACCAACCCAATAACAAACCTCAATACCTAAATTACCAACCTTATAACCACCAACACCACCAATAAGTTTTTAGAATACTTACAATCCAACATCTTACGCATTGATAATAGAAAACCTAGTAAGTCATCAAAAAACTAAATAACTCTCGAAACAACCCCCTCCCTCCCACGAATCCCCCTCTTTACCTGATAACTCCCTCCCTTCTCCAAAACAACAATCAGACCGCCTAGCAAAACATTATGATAACATTTCTCGCAAACCAACCCAAACCAATAACAGGAAAATAAAAAAACAACTCAGAAAACTCCCCTCAAACCACAACCCCCCACCCCCTTTTACAACTGAAAGGATATCAGAAACTATCAAAACCTCACCAGCTACAGGACCAGACTCAATTTCTAACTTACACTTAAAACAACTTGGTGAAAAAGCACTTCTCCTTATTACAGAAATCTTCAACAAATCCTGGTAACTTAACTATATATCCTCAATATGGAAACAAGCATTCATACTCCCAAAACTCAAACCTAAAAAAGACCCCAACTCCCCCTCCTCTTACTGCCCAATTTCTCTCCTCTCCTACATCAGTAAACTGCTGGAGAAACTAATATTAAACAAAATCTCCCCTCTCATCACCCTCCCAGATTTCCAACATGGCTTTAAAAGCAATCACTCCACAACTACAGCCCTTACCTCCCTCACCCAACACATTATTAAGGGCTTCAACCAATCCCCACTCATAGATCCATTCTCACAGCAATCGACATCAACAAAGCCTTTGACACTGTCCCTACATTCATTCTTATTCAAAAAATCCTTCAATCCCCCTTAGAAAATAACGACAAAAAATGGCTTTCTAATTTTCTCACTAATCGTTTTGCCAAAGTTCTCCACAAAAACAATCTTTCCCACTCCAGGGTGCCATTCTCTCTCCATTCCTTTTCAATCTTTTCACAGCAGACCTGCCCATCCCAACCTACCAATCCACCAAACTTATCACATACGAAGATGATATCAGCCTCATATCCCAACATCCAGACGTAAATATAGCCACTCTTCACACCCAAGAATACTTACAACAATTAGAAACTTGGTTACTCTCCAACAGAATGACCGCCTCCCCCCTCAAATCCTCCATCACTCTCCTAACTACTGACCGCCATCAATCATCACTCCACCCAATAGTTCTTCTGAACAATAATCCCCTCCCCCTAAACAAAACCCCAAAAATATTAGGACTCACCTATGACACACACATGACGTTCTCCCTCACATCGACCAAAGCTATCTCTTCACTCAAGAAAACTAAACCACCCTCCAGAACCCTTTCCAACCACAACTCAGTTGACAGGAACACACCACCCTTACCCACCACTTATAAAACAACTCCTCAGAGCAAATATAAACTATGCATCCCCGATGGTTCCCATGCACTGTCAAAATCATAAACTCAAAAAAATTACAAATCACACCAAAACTCCGCCTTTAGAATCATCACTAGATGCACTAAAACTACCCCCATTTAACATTTACATGACGAGACTTACATCCTTCCTATCTCCACCCACATTTGAATATGTGGGAACTCACTTTCTACCAGAAAACCTTAAATCCAACCCACCATGTCACCAAAATTCTCCAACCCTAGTTACCCTACTAGACAAGACTAAAATCCCCACCCTCCTCACCAGCTAAATTCTATAATGACATCATACAACATTATTCCCCCTCCCTTTCCCCCCCTCTCTCACTCATATTCATACACAACTAACTAACACGTACCTACAAAACGCCCCAATAACAATTTACTAAACTCCCCCTCCCCAAAAAATTCCCCTATAGAAGAAACACTGTCAGAAGAGGCCAAATTGACCTCGCCAAGAGCAGATCAGGTCACCACCCCAAACTCTTACCATATAAATATAGATTCAAACTAGACATTGTTCCCCTCCCCCACCTGCACCAGATGTCACATTCCCATGCCACAATGGAGAACCTCCTTCTGGGGTGCTCCGCTCTCGACGTCCCCGCTCCAACTTCTCTATATTATCATACTTGATGGAACCGTCCCAAGAGCGGTGCCGGCATCCTGGAATAGCGTGTGGCCCTCCAATGAGGTGGCAAGGGGCGAATAAGTAACCCTCTAAAGTACGTATATATTATATATATATATATATATTTATATATATATTATATATATATTATATATATAATT
>JABUQX010027755.1:27500-50591 GCA_015478945.1 Trachelipus rathkii | reverse complement strand
GTCTGTGACGTGTTTTCACTAATTAATGGTACAGAGCGGGCGGTAAGGCACTACGAGAGGCTGTCTTTTCGGACATTGTCTATCTCCTACTGCTTTTTCTTTTCCAATGCTTGTAGCGCAACTCTTACCCCCATTTGGGGAAAAAAGGTAGATAAAGAAAGATAAGAGAGAAAGAAGTAGATAAGAGTGTTTTAGTTATTAAATGTCACAATAAATTTAGGACGAAGGATGTTTTGAGAAAAAATTAAGAAATTCTGAAAGGAAGAGTTGGTAAGGAATTTTAATTGACATTTGTACAAGTTAGATGAAAGGAATAACAGTACGTTTGCCATTAGGATTATATTAAATATTAGGATTCTGCTAGGAAAATAATTAAATCTTTTAGGTTGAAGGACTAGTATAATAAATGTTGAGGAAACAGGAAAGAATTCTTTTTTTTAAAAAAAATATATTAAAAATTTATTTTGGAAGGTACTATTTTAAAATGTAGCAATTATATATACATATGTCTACTTGTCATTCTTAATGCATTGTATTTTAAACTATAACAGGAAGACGCTGAAGCAGCAAGAGTAAGGGAAGAAAGACTGAAAGCTTATGCAGAAAAGAAAACTAAGAAGCCAGGTCCAATTGCCAAATCACAAATTCTACTCGATTGCAAGCCGTGGGACGATGAAACTGACATGAAAGCAATGGAAGATAAAGTCCGAACCATATCTATGGAAGGTCTTGTTTGGGGCGCTAGTAAACTAAATCCTTTAGCATTTGGTATCATGAAGTTGAGTATATTAGCTACCGTTGTTGACGATTTAGTTTCGGTAGATGATTTAATAGAAAAAATTACAGAATTTGAAGATTTTGTTCAGTCAGTAGATATTGCAGCATTTAATAAAGTATGAGTTAAAACTATTTGTTAACTTTTATATGGAAAGAATTTTTTTTTTCTACTTTAGTGTCTTTTATTAACATGAAAGAACTTGTTGTTGTTTTGAAAGTGCTAAAATAACCTTGTTAATAAAAGTTTCTAAAATTTTTAGTAAACATTTATTTTTCCTTTTATATATAAAATAGAACATTTGAAACAAAACAACAGATCACACATTAAGCGCACTTGACCAATTTTATCGGGCTGAGCCCCACTAAAACTGACCATCAAAAATTATCAAGCTAGCACGTCTAGCTTAGTTTTATTTTGTAAAGTTTCTGAAAATATTAGTTATCCACTTAAATATTGAAATTCATTTATTTTTTACCCATACAATTTTTAGTTTTAAATTTGAATTTATTTAGTGTAAAAAATAATGAATCCATTCTATTAATTTGAAGCTTGATTCATTTTTTTTCCAACTTGCTAAAGTATGTCACTACCTCTATAACAACATCGGCACTTGGAAGACAAACGGTGTCATAAATTTTTTATATATGTCTAGCGAAGTTTGTAATTTATTTAAGATACTTTTAAAATAGATACTTGAATTTTATACTTTTCATTTTTAGATTTGGTGCAAAATTGAAATGACATTTGTATGTATTTTCAACTTAGCAAATTTTTATTTTTTTTTATTTTTTTTTTTTTTTTAATGGCTTTTAATTAAAACCAAATTTAGATTGAATGAATACAAATTGAAAAAGCAAAAATAAGTCTGGGGGTAAAATTTCTTCAATCCAGAGTTCAACTATAGCAAAATCTGATTTTCAATAAATTTTAGTAAATCACGAATATTTCCCAGAACCACTTACACGACTTACTAGAACAATACGTCACACCACAAGAATTTTTTTTTTCAAAGGAACAAACAATTTTGAAAACTTCTACTTGTTTGGAAGAGGTGGTAATGGTTTAGAAGCAAACGCTCTTTGTGAAGGGAATGAAGGAGGTTTAGAGGCAATTGGTAAAGGACGTGAATTTTGGGGCGAATATTTGTGAGGACCAATTTCGTAGACTTGGAGAGTTTGATCCCATGAACAATCGGCCATCATTCCTGGGGTACATAACGAAAATTCTACCCCATAAACAAATTCTGTGTGACTTCTAACACATGAAATTTCTAGACCACTTGCAATATTCCACAACCTGATTAAAAAAAAAAAAAAAGTATGTTCCAACATCAATACAATTTTAAATAAAAAATATTAAATAGTTATTTTTTTCAACATAGTTTACTTTTTCAATGACATCTAAATTAAACTTCAGCTCGTCTTACAGATTTTCAGTTTGAAGCATGACCAACTAAAAAGATATTTAATAAATAAACAAAATAAAATTTACCTCGTGGTGAAATCGTATGAAACTGTCACTACTTCGTCAGTCAAAAAGGGGTTAAATCGAACCTTCCTGATCGCATTTTCGTGACCCTGAAAGGATAATTTATAATATAAAAAAATTTATCTAACCAAATCTGAATAGCACATACAATATTTATAATGTGTGATACTAAAATAATAAAGTATCCAAAATCTGTAATTGACAACGAAATATAAATTGAAAAATTAAACAAAATGTTTGGATAATCCATGATTAAAATTGGTGTGAGAAAATTCATTTTTCAAATTATTTCTAAATAAAATACCTATTTTTCTAAAGGAGGAAGAGAAGGGATTAATTTCTCCTCATATTTCCTTCGCTTTACTGACCGTCTTTCCTATTGATTCCAAGTTTCTATTCTCTTTTACTCCCTTTTTCCTTAAATTATATTTCCCTTTTCCTGTAACCCTTTAATAGTTAATTCTTTTACCAATCCAATCGATATTTTATTTTTAATAGATCTCCAATCAAAACGATTTTTCAAGAATCTTTTCAGAACTACTTCCTCTTTCTTTCAAAAGAAAGTTGAAAATTAAATTCCAATTTCAGTTAAGAATGCCCTTATAAAAGAATTCATTTAACTAAATAATTTATCCAATCGTTTAATTTCTCCAAAATTAAATCTCTAGTTCTTTCCTTCATCATCAGCTGCCCCGGAGTTCCCCAGAACGAATTGAGAAGAGTAGAAGAGCAATCCAGCACCAACCAGAAACGCAATTGATTAAATAAACTTAAATGTCTTTTCAGTTGATGGAGCTTTTATTACACAGAGCGTCTTCTAAGATAATTAAGGTAAAAGCTCATGCAATAACTATTTCATGAGCTTGTAGTGTTGCCGTTAGGATTTATTTATTACTAAAAAGATTACAAATTAGTGAATCTTATATTTTTACAAATATTAATAACAGATATTAATAGATATCTACCCACGGCTTTCATAATATAGCTATAAATATTATTTTAATTAAATGACTGGTATGTAAACTTAATGAATGTAGTACAAAGGAGCATATCTATTACTTTATTTTGTGACAAAAGGAAAATGGTTTGACTTGGATTAAGTTAGTCATTTTTACACATAAAGGGTTTATTTGAAGCAACATTTAAAATAACTTTTATGGATCTGACTTTAATAATTATCTCCATCAGAACTAGGGTAATTCACTGACGTTTTGTATGCCATAATTACAGATACTTTGTTTAGTTAATTACACTATGATTAAGTAGAAGAACCTGACCCCGAGTCGAAGAAATCCCTTCCCCCTCCCAGCAACCACCTTCCCCTCATATCCTTCAAAGTGCGAGACCATCATGGTCAAAATTCACTCAGAAGCTTCACACACCATGACTGTCATCCACTGTGGCATCTCGTCAATGTCGAGGCTCATCTCCAGGACCACAACCATGGATGCCCCTTCACATAACCACGCCATTTACTACTATTATGCACCATTCTTCTCGCCTGTGCTAAATTCACACCCCTTTCCTTCACACACTTTATCTTTGGTCTCCAAGCGGATAACTTTCCAAAACACTTACAATTATATAACCAAACCAACTTAATACTCTCTCCATATAACCAAACCACCTTAATACTCTCTCTCTCTCTCTCATTCACGTCTTTCGCCACACAACACCGCACCCTAACACGCTCATTCCTCATTTTATCAATTTTTCTCACACTTAACACGCCCCTCCAAAGATTTTCAATCTGAACGGACTTCACCTTAGATCTATATCTCTTATTCCACACCATGGTTTCGTTTAATACACAATAATACCTGTAACAACATAACCTCATTCAGAACTCTAACACACTCAAGACTTAGTCCCTTTGCATTCATCAAAGATTTAATTACACCAGCCATCTGCCCACCATTTTCCTACTATACTCAATATCATTCGTTCCCTTTCCATCCAACAAATAACAAACATATTTAAACTCGGATACTTGTTCCAGTTACCTACCATTCAACATGATTTCACACTGCGAACTCTCCTCACATACCACCATGACATTGCTCTTATCTACATTTACTTTCAAACCCCTCCTTTTACACACCCTACCAAACCTCTCAAACTTTTTGATTCACCACACAAACAAATCATCTTGCATAAAATAAGTAAGGCACCTTCCGCTCTCTACCATTCTCCAACAGTCTAACACCTTCCCCTTCCATCCCTACCTTAAATTCATTCATCACCCTATCCATATACACATTAAATGGCCATGGAGACAACACATAACACATCCCTGCTTCACTTCGTAATTAATATTAAGTCATCCACTCTCTACTCCATTTATTCTTACACACGCTTCACTATCAACATACATACTTTTAATTCCATTCAAAAGCCTACCACCAACACCATATATTATTAACACCTGCCACAGTGCTTCTCTATTAATTCTTTCATACGTCTGTTGCAAGGCCATAAAGCCTAAATATAGTTTCCTCCTCTTCTTCCATTTTCTCACTCATTTGCTTTAATGAAAAGATTTTATCTACACAACCCCTACCTTGTTCTTCAACAGTCAACCCTTCAGTCATTCGCTGCACTCTTTCAACCAAAACACTTTTGTTCTTAATCCTCCAAGATTGTACTATCATTATACATATTAAACATCTTTATAGTTTTATACTGAAAGTAGAGGAATAATAAATATAAAAATCCTCAAACATTTAACACAAACTTTCATTACCATTAATTCGAGTAGTGGCCTATTAGGGGACCTCAAATCCCACAAATGTACAACAGCAGCTGTACAGGCAGTGGCTAAGTAATTAGGATCTGAGTGCGACCAATCACAAGACAGAATTTCAGCACCAACATTTGGTAAGACTATGTTCGGTCTATTACTGTTGAACGGAGACCATACAAATGTGCTTCCATTAGCTGAAAATAGTTTACAATTAAAATTGGAACAAGTTATACAAAGGGAACCAACCCACATGGTATCAAAACTGAGGAATTGAACTTCAAAGTTAAGCTAACTATACAAATGAAATGGATGAGGAATGGTTCAAATATTTTCTGCATAACTAGGTCCAATTAACTTATATTTACTTACCTATAGCTAGGGTTATTGATTCGAAAGACAAAACGTGAGATTCTGAAGCTTATACCTCTCAGGGTTCCATAACCCTGTTGGTATTTTTCTCTTTCAGGTTTTATTCTTATAATATTAAGTAATATTCACAAACTTCAAATTATTACAATACATCGAACTCTAAAGGCATCATAAAATAACGAGCAGGGATCTACATGTCTAGTTTCCCATTTATGTATTAAAATTAAAAAAAAAATACATTTAAACTAATGAGCCTCACCTTCAACAGATGCTAAGCACCTTTCTCTTACAGGTGACCATTTTGCTTCATAAACCATAGATAAGCTCTCCATAATACAAATAGGGGTTGGTGAACTGACTGAATTCTGTAATTACCAAGAAAAATATAGATATTAATTACTAATGCCAAAGCTTATACAGAGTGGCGTATATAAAACCGGCCCCATCTCCGAAAAACTGATTATCAATAAAATATTTACCTAACTACCTACGACCATACGTCCGGGTTAATTTAAATTATAAAACCAGCTCAAACGAGTCATTTGCCGCGCATCCTAGTGCGCAGCGTTCTGCATACTTTCAACGAACGTCAGTTGTCTTCAGGTGTTGATGAAAGCACTCATCAAAATAAAAGAAGCGGATAAGTGTAAGCGTAAAACTTTCTCTGTAATTGGTTGCTAAAGAATGTTGCTGGGGAAATGTTGATCCGTTCTCTTCTTTTTCAACAAATGAAGCTTGGTTTTCATTCTGTCGGTTACGTTACAATTCCCAAAATGCCGAACACTGGGCTACAGGAACCACACGGGTCCCTGCATAATGCCATTACCGATTTAAAAAATGGTTGTTTGGTGTGCTCTTCTGGTAACAGAATAATCGGTCCAATATTCTTCAATGAAACTGCGAATACCAATGTTTACCTACAGGTCTATAGTGATTTCTCTGCACAGTTAACTCCAAACGAAAAGCGTTATGCCTATTTCCAGCAATAACGGGGCGACCTGCCACACGTCGGATCTGTCATTGACTACCATACATACCGATTTTACAGAGAAAGGACCATCAGCAAGGGTTTGTGGCCTCCCGGTCTCCCGACCTCTCACCATGTGACTATTTCCTGTGGGGATTTCTAAAATCTAGAGTCTACTACAACAATCTCAGAACAATTGACACATTGAAAAACAACATACGTCAAGAGATTTCCAACATCCCACAACGTGTATTGAGAAATGTTTTCAATAACATGCTTAAACGTGCAAACTTTGCTTTGTTCTTGACGGAGAACATTTCGAAAATAGACTTTAAATCTCCTGCTCTGTTAATTAAACCATATAAAGGTGTCCTATTATTGTCCTATTACTATACTACTATTTGGATTAGACCTGACGTACGTACGTAGGTCGGTAGATTTATTATTGATATTCCTTTTTTCGTAGATGGGGCCGGTTTTATGTGCACCACTCTGTATTTTAAGGTCTCAATAAAAATATCATAAATCTTCATACATTAAAAGAAAAATAATTGTTTGTTAATTAAGTTTGTATTCAGGAAATAATTATAATAAACCCCACTTTACAACTAGAGGCAAAAAAGTATTTGTAGTTTTAAGGATTTTTATAATAGAACAATTTGACCTTAATGATTAAATTACGATATATCGTAGTGGAAATAAATATATCAAACTCCACTTTACAATTAATGGCAAAAAGCTATTTTACAGTTTTAAAGATTTTTATAATAGAACAGTTTGTCCTTCATCATTAAATTACAATATATCGCAGTGGAAAACTTGACTAACATAATTTCTAACGCATGTATTATTGGTATATTTGTGCACAATTTTACTGTACTTTATACGTTATAGCAGTTTATTGCTGCATCATTTACTTCGTTATTTTAGTCCACTACAATTTATATTACTTCATTAAATAAATAATTAACATTTAAGAAAATATTATGATTTTTTTTAATTACATATTGTAATGCCTGCCTCATTTAAAGTTATATACAGCCAAGAAACTGCTATAACATAAAGTACAGTAAAATTGTGCACAAATATACCAATAATACATGCGTTAGAAATTATGTTAGTCAAGTTTTCCACTGCGATATATTGTAATTTAATGATGAAGGACAAACTGTTCTATTATAAAAATCCTTAAAACTAAAATAGCTTTTTGCCATTAATTGTAAAGTGGAGTTTGATATATTTATTTCCTCTACGATATATCGTAATTTAATCATTAAGGTCAAATTGTTCTATTATAAAAATCCTTAAAACTTAAAATACTTTTTTGCCTCTAGTTGTAAAGTGGGTTATTATTAATTATTTTCCTGAATACAAACTTAATAACAAACAATTATTTTTTCTTTAATGTTATATGAAGATTTATGATATATTTATTGAAACCTTAAAATACAGAGTGCGCACATAAAACCGGCCCATCTACGAAAAAAGGAATATCAATAATAAATCTACCGACCTACGTTCCATACGTCAGGTCTAATCCAAATAGTGTATATTAATAGGACAATAAGGACACCTTTACCTCAACGGTTTAATTAACAGAGCAGGAAATTTAAAGTCTGTTCGAAATGTTTTCCCTCAAGAACAAAGCAAAGTTCTGGACGTTTAAGCATGTTATTGAAACATTTCTCAATACCACGTTGTGGGATGTTGGAAATCTTCTTTGACGTATGTTGTTTTCAATGTGTTTCAATTGTTTCTGAGATTGTTGTTGTGGTAGACTCTAGATTTTGGAAATCCCCACAGGAAATAGTCACATTTTGAGAGATCAGGAGACCGGGGAGGCCACAAACCTTGCTGATGGTCCTTTCCTCTGTAAAATCGGTATGCATGGTAGTCAATGACAGATCGACGTGTGGCAGTCGCCCCGTTTTGCTGGAAATAGGCATAACGCTTTTCGTTTGGAGTTAAACTGTGCAGAGAAATGACTATAGACCTGTAGGTAAACATGGTATTCGCAGTTTCATTTGAAGAATATTGCGACCGGATTATTCTGTTACCAGGAGAAGCAGCACACCAAAACACCCAATTTTTAAATCGTGTAATGGCATTTGCAGGGACCCGTGTGGGTTCTCTGTAGCCCAGTCGTCGGCAGTTGGGAATTGACGTAACCCGACAGATGAAACCAAGCTTCATCTGTTGAAAAGAAGAGAAACGGATCAACATTTCCCCCAGCAACATTCTTTAGCAACCAATTACAGTAAGTTTTACGCTTACACTTATCCGCTTCTTTTATTTCATGAACAACACTCACACGCTGAACGACAACTGATGTTCGTTTGAAGTATGCAGACGCTGCGCCCTAGGTATGCGCGGCAAATGACTCGTTTGAGCTGGTTTTATAATTTAAATTAACCCGACGTATGGTCGTAGGTAGTTTAGTAAAATATTTTAATTGATAAGTCAGTTTTTCGGGAGATGGGGCCGGTGTTTTATATACGCCCTCTGTATAAGCTGTAGGCATAGTAATTAATTATCTATATTTTTCTGTAATTACAGAATTCAGTCAGTTCACCAACCCCTATTTGTATTATGGAGAGCTTATCTATGGTTTATGAAGCAAAATGGTCACGTGTAAGAGAAAGGTGCTTAGCATCTGTTGAAGGTGAGGCTCATTAGTTTAAATGTATTTTTTTTTTAATTTTAATACATAAATGGGAAACTAGACATGTAGATCCCTGCTCGTTATTTTATGATGCCTTTAGAGTTCGATGTATTGTAATAATTTGAAGTTTGTGAGTTGTGTTATCTTATAAGAATAAAACCTGAAAAGAGAAAAATACCAACAGGGTTATGGAACCCTGAGAGGTATAAGCTTCAGAATCTCACGTTTTGTCTTTCGAATCAATAACCCTAGCTATAGGTAAGTAAATATAAGTTAATTGGACCTAGTTATGCAGAAAATATTTGAACCATTCCTCATCCATTTCATTTGTATAGTTAGCTTAACTTTGAAGTTCAATTCCTCAGTTTTGATACCATGTGGGTTGGTTCCCTTTGTATAACTTGTTCCAATTTTAATTGTAAACTATTTTCAGCTAATGGAAGCACATTTGTATGGTCTCCGTTCAACAGTAATAGACCGAACATAGTCTTACCAAATGTTGGTGCTGAAATTCTGTCTTGTGATTGGTCGCACTCAGATCCTAATTACTTAGCCACTGCCTGTACAGCTGCTGTTGTACATTTGTGGGATTTGAGGTCCCCTAATAGGCCACTACTCGAATTAATGGTAATGAAAGTTTGTGTTAAATGTTTGAGGATTTTTATATTTATTATTCCTCTACTTTCAGTATAAAACTATAAAGATGTTTAATATGTATAATGATAGTACAATCTTGGAGGATTAAGAACAAAAGTGTTTTGGTTGAAAGAGTGCAGCGAATGACTGAAGGGTTGACTGTTGAAGAACAAGGTAGGGGTTGTGTAGATAAAATCTTTTCATTAAAGCAAATGAGTGAGAAAATGGAAGAAGAGGAGGAAACTATATTTAGGCTTTATGGCCTTGCAACAGACGTATGAAAGAATTAATAGAGAAGCACTGTGGAAGGTGTTAATAAACAGTATGGTGTTGGTGAGTAGGCTTTGAATTGGAATTTAAAAGTATGTATGTTGATAGTGAAGCGTGTGTAAGAAAAATGGGAGTTGAAGAGTGGATGACTTAATATTAATTACCAAGTTGAAGCAGGGATGTGTTATGTGTTGTCTCCATGGCCATTTAATGTGTATATGGATGAGGTGATGAATGAATTTAAGGTAGGGATGGAAGTGGAAGGTGTTAGACTGTTGGAGAATGGTTAGAGAAGCGGAAGGTGCCTTATTTATTTTATGCAAGATGATTTTTTTGGTGGTGGAATCAAAAAAGTTTGAGAGGTTTGGCAGGGTGTGTAAAAGGAGGGGTTTGAAAGTAAATGTAGATAGAGCAATGTATGGTGGTATGTGAGGCAGAGTCCGCAGTGTGAAAAGCTGTTGGAGGGAGGTACTGGAACAAGTATCCGAGTTTAAAATATGTTTGTGATTTGTTGGATGGGAAAGGGACAGATGAATATTGAGTATAGTAGGAAAATGGTGGGCAGGATGGCTGGTGTAATTAAAATCTTTATGAATACAAGGAGACTAAGTCTTGAGTGTGCTAGGGTTCTGCATGAGGTTATGTTGTTACAGGTATTATTGTGTATTAAACGAAACTATGGTGTGGAATAAGAGATATAGATCTAAGGTGAAGTCCGTTCAGATTGAAAATCTTTGGAGGGGCGTGTTAAGTGTGAGAAAAATTGATAAAATGATGAATGAGCGTGTTAGGGTGCGGTGTTGTGTGGCGAAAGACGTGAATGAAAGAGTATTAAGGTGGTTTGGTTATATGGAGGGGATGGATGATAATCGTGTGTGTTTTGGAAAGCGATCGGCTTGGAGATCAAAGATGAAATGTGTGAAGGAAATGGGTGTGAATTTATCACAAGCGAGAAGAATGGTGCATAATAGTAGTAAATGGCGTGGTTATGTGAAGGGGCATCCATGGTTGTGGTCCTGGAGATGAGCCTCGACATTGACGAGATGCCACAGTGGATGACAGTCATGGTGTGTGAAGCTTCTGAGTGAATTTTGACCATGATGGTCTCGCACTTTGAAGGATATGAGGGGAAGGTGGTTGCTGGGATGGGAGAGGGAGGGAAGGGATTTCTTCGACTCGGGGTCAGGTTCTTCTACTTAATCATAGTGTAATTAACTAAACAAAGTATCTGTAATTATGGCATACAAAACGTCAGTGAATTACCCTAGTTCTGATGGAGATAATTATTAAAGTCAGATCCATAAAAGTTATTTTAAATGTTGCTTCAAATAAACCCTTTATGTGTAAAAATGACTAACTTAATCCAAGTCAAACCATTTTCCTTTTGTCACAAAATAAAGTAATAGATATGCTCCTTTGTACTACATTCATTAAGTTTAAATACCAGTCATTTAATTAAAATAATATTTATAGCTATATTATGAAAGCCGTGGGTAGATATCTATTAATATCTAAAAATATAAGATTCACAATTTGTAATCTTTTTAGTAATAAATAAATCCTAACGGCTATACTACCAGCTCATGAAATAGTTATTGCATGAGCTTTTCCCTTAATAATCTTAGAAGACGCTCTTTGTAATAAAAGCTCCATCAACTGAAAAGACATTTAAGATTATTTAATCAATTGCGTTTCTGGTTGGTGCAAGATTGCTCTTCTACTCTTCTCAATTCGTTCTGGGGAACTCCGGGGCAGCTGATGATGAAGGAAAGAACTAGAGATTTAATTTTGGAGAAATTTAATGATTGGTTAAACTATGTAGTTAAATAAATTCTTTTATAAGGGCATTCTTAACTGAAATTGGAATTTAATTTTCAACTTTCTTTTGAAAGAAAGAGGAAGTAGTTCTGAAAAAAGATTCTTGGAAAATCGTTTTGATTCGAGATCTATTAAAAATAAAATATCGATTGGATTGGTAAAAGAATTAACTATTAAAGGGTTACAGGAAAAGGGAAATATAATTTAAGGAAAAAGGGAGTAAAAGAGAATAGAAACTTGGAATCAATAGGAAAGACGGTCAGTAAAGCGAAGGAAATATGAGGAGAAATTAATCCCTTCTCTTCCTCCTTTAGAAAAATAGGTATTTTATTTAGAAATAATTTGAAAAATGAATTTTCTCACACCAATTTTAATCATGGATTATCCAAACATTTTGTTTAATTTTTCAATTTATATTTCGTTGTCAATTACAGATTTTGGATACTTTATTATTTTAGTATCACACATTATAAATATTGTATGTGCTATTCAGATTTGGTTAGCTAAATATGTTTATATTATAAATTATCCTTTCAGGGTCACGAAAATGCGATCAGGAAGGTTCGATTTAACCCCTTTTTGACTGACGAAGTTGTGACAGTTTCCTACGATTTCACCACGAGGTAAATTTAATTTTATTTATTTATTAAATATCTTTTTAGTTGGTCATGCTTCAAACTGAAAATCTGTAAGACGAGCTGAAGTTTAATTTAGATGTCATTGAAAAAGTAAACTATGTTGAAAAAAATAAATATTTAAAAATTTTTAAAAAAAAAAAACTTTGTATTTAATATATATTTTTTTTAATCAGGTTGTGGAATATTGCAAGTGGTCTAGAAATTTCATGTGTTAGAAGTCACACAGAATTTGTTTATGGGGTAGAATTTTCGTTATGTACCCCAGGAATGATGGCCGATTGTTCATGGGATCAAACTCTCCAAGTCTACGAAATTGGTCCTCACAAATATTCGCCCCAAAATTCACGTCCTTTACCAATTGCCTCTAAACCTCCTTCATTCCCTTCACAAAGAGCGTTTGCTTCTAAACCATTACCACCTCTTCCAAACAAGTAGAAGTTTTCAAAATTGTTTGTTCCTTTGAAAAAAAAAATTCTTGTGGTGCTGATCGTATTGTTCTAGTAAGTCAGTGTAAGTGGTTCTGGGAAATATCGTGATTGTCTACTAAAATTTATTGAAAATCAGATTTTGCTATAGTTGAACTCTGGATTGAAAGAAATGTTTACCCCCAAAAAGGAAGAATTTGCTTTTTCAATTTTTATTCATTCAATCTAAATTTGGTTTTAATTAAAAGCCATTTAAAAAAAAAAAAAAAATAAAAAAAAATAAATATTGCTACATTGAAAACAGAACTGTCATTTCAATTTTGCACCAGATCTACAAATGAAAAGTATAAAATTCATATTCATTAGTTTAAAATATCTTAAATAAATTACAAACTTCGCTAGACATATATAAAGAAAATTTATGGACACCGTTTGTCTTCCAAGTGCCGATGTTGTTATAGAGGTAGTGACATACTTTAGCAAGTTGGAAAAAAAATGAATCAAGCTTCAAATTAATAGAATGGATTCATTATTTTTTACACTAAATAAATTCAAATTTAAAACTAAAAATTGTATGGGTAAAAAATAAAAATATATATATTTTGGGGAAATGAATTTCAATAAAGTGGATAACTAATATTTTCAGAACTTTAAAAAATAAACTAAAGCGTTGTCCGAGGTATCTTGATAATTTTTGATGGTCAGTGCCATTTATGATTATTGTGATAAGGTCAGTCAAGTACTCTTAATGTGTGTCTGCTGTTTTGTTTCAAATGTTCTATTTTATATATGAAAGGAAAAA
Source organism: Trachelipus rathkii (assembly GCA_015478945.1). Taxonomy (NCBI): domain Eukaryota; kingdom Metazoa; phylum Arthropoda; class Malacostraca; order Isopoda; family Trachelipodidae; genus Trachelipus; species Trachelipus rathkii. Next base: position 36,995 of record JABUQX010027755.1, on the reverse strand, counting down.
TAAATGTTTACTAAAAATTTTAGAAACTTTTATTAACAAGGTTATTTTAGCACTTTCAAAACAACAACAAGTTCTTTCATGTTAATAAAAGACACTAAAGTAGAAAAAAAAAACGTTCTTTCCATATAAAAGTTAACAAATAGTTTTAACTCATACTTTATTAAATGCTGCAATATCTACTGACTGAACAAAATCTTCAAATTCTGTAATTTTTTCTATTAAATCATCTACCGAAACTAAATCGTCAACAACGGTAGCTAATATACTCAACTTCATAATACCAAATGCTAAAGGATTTAGTTTACTAGCACCCCAAACAAGACCTTCCATAGATATGGTTCGGACTTTATCTTCCATTGCTTTCATGTCAGTTTCATCGTCCCACGGCTTGCAATCGAGTAGAATTTGTGATTTGGCAATTGGACCTGGCTTCTTAGTTTTCTTTTCTGCATAAGCTTTCAGTCTTTCTTCCCTTACTCGTGCTGCTTCAGCGTCTTCCTGTTATAGTTTAAAATACAATGCATTAAGAATGGCAAGTAGACATATGTATATATAATTGCTACATTTTAAAATAGTACCTTCTAAAATATATATTTTTTTTAAAAAAAGAATTCTTTCCTGTTTCCTCAACATTTATTATACTAGTCCTTCAACTTAAAAGATTTAATTATTTTCCTAGCAGAATCCTAATATATCTGATGGCAAACGTACTGTTATTCCTTTCATCTAACTTGTACAAATGTCAATTAAAAATTCCTTACCACTCTTCCTTTCAGAATTCTTATTTTCTCAAACATTCGTCTAAATTTATTGTGACATTAATAAACAGCAAATCATCTATCTTACTTTCTTTCTCTCTTTCTTTCTTTATCTACCTTTTTTCCCCAAAATTGGGAGTAAGGTGCGCTACAAGCATTGGAAAAGAAAAGCAGTAGGAGAATATGACAAATGTCGAAAAGAAAGCCCAGCCTTACCGCCCCCTCTGTACCATTAATTAGTGAAAACTCGTCACAGACAGAAAATCCACCCTAAAGCTTCATGGGACCGCGACGGGCCCTCACTATTGGTAAATCGTTCAATGTAGGGTCACATGCCCTTGCCAGGTGGCACAAACCATTGCCCCTACAAAACCTCGCCATTCTTCTTTCCTATCATGCACCTTTATTCTCGCCTCTGCCAAACTCACATTTCTCTCCTTCAGACATTCGTTCACCGACTCAATCCACTTTCTCTTCGGTCTCCCAGCCGGTCGGTTCCCAAAACACTCACCCACTATACATTCCGCTTAACCAACCGACTATTCATTCATCCTTTCCATCCCCAAACCATCTCAACATACTTTCATCTTTATTTCTCATGTACCCTTTTCTTCACACCACACAACTCTCTAAATACAGCTTTCAGTCCTCATTTTATTAATTCTTCGTACCCCACCTAGCATGCTCCTAAGATTGGTCCCATCTGAACACATTGAACTTTTAGATCTATACTTCTTATTCCAGACCATAGATCTAAAACCATACAATAACACAGTAACAACATACCCTCATGTAAAAACCCTAGCGCACTCAAGGACCTTAGTTCCCTTTACATTCAACAACGATTTAATTGGCACCAGCACCTTCCTGCCATTTCACAATTCCTACTACATCTGCATCATCCGTTCCCTTCCTATCCAACATATACCCTAAATATTTTAAAACTCAGGACACTTGCCTCCAGCTGCTCACCATCTAACATAACTACCACACTGAGAACTATCCTCACTCCACCAACATAACCTTACTCTTATCTACGTTTACTTCTCAAACCTCCTTTTACATACCCTGCCAAATTCTCTACCAATCCTCTCAAACTCTCTCAGATTCGCCAACCAAAACCAAATCATCCGATATAATAGGTAGGCACCTTCCACTCATCTCCATTCTTCCTAAAATTCTAACACCATTTCCTGCCACCCCACTCGAATTCTTTCATAACCCCATCCATATACAAATTAAATAACCAAGGAGACATAACACAACCCTTGTTTACTCCGCTATTAATCCTAAACCAATCACCATTTATTCTTACACACGCTTCACTATCGTCATAACATTACTTTTGATTCCATTCAGAAGGCCTACCACCACACCATATATCACTAAATTACCTGCCATAAAGCTTCCCTGAAAATCCTATCATACACCTGTATCCATTCTATTCTTTACTACTTTCTTAAATTCAAAAATCTATTTTCGATCCTCATCCCGCCTATCGGAATTAACTAACAAAATTACAGATAATTGAAAAAGTAACAAGTTACACTTCTTAGAAAGGAAACTTTCATATGAAAAAATACTGATAATTTTCTAAATTTACTTGAAAAAATATACCCACAATTAATAGGCTAACTTTAATATTCAATCTAGAACTTATAATTTACAGAACTATATCCAAGACTTTGTTTATTTAAATTGTATAAGAATTTGTTTCCATTAATTTTTACCTCATCATCTGATGCAAAGAGGTCAACATCATCGTCGTCGTCGTCATCATCCTTTGTGGCTGGGGCTGGAGTTGAGGCAGGAGCTGGTGCGGATTTAGTTTCAGATTTGGATAAATCTAATTTCTTTTCAGGAAAACTTTTTCTTTCATCTCCATAAGAAGCAATTAAATTATACCATCGTAAACTATGAGGAAAACTACTGCTTGGGGCTTTCCCAAGGGATTCAAAAACTGACACATCTGCTAGAGAGGGTGTGTATCTGAAAATATACAAAAATTATAACTTACAAATACTTAAAATAACCAAAATGTTACTCTGATAAAGTATTAATGATATTACATCATGAATAATATATGGAGAATTACATTATAAAAGTAAAGATAATGGCCTTCTCAAACGAAGAGTATTGGGTACCATATTAATTTTAGATGATAATTTTATATTTAAGTATTTCCATGTATATTTTATAAAATTGGTAGCTCTGACAGAAAAAAATTAAAATGAAAAGGTAACTAGTGTAAAGTACATTTTATTAAGACTATTTGCTTTGCTGGCTGACATTCTCGTTCTAAATAAATGGGGTTGAATTTGGGGAAAAGTGTAATAAGCCACCACAACTACTTCCATAAAAATATCTACTTCACTAATTGAGATCAAATAAATAAAACCTGTAAAGTTACTTAAAATAAGCTGCAATAAAGGAATAATGCGATTTAACTGCTGTGTAAATAAACTGAAAAATGAAATTTAAACAAAGACTTATTATGGGGTATTAAGTACATAATAGGCATTGCAGCCAAGCATTGTAAAACAATATAGAAGACAAAATAAATTAAAGCATGAGATATAGTTTCTCTAGGACAAATAATGTGACTGCAGTGACGAACTGTTGTAATTTATTATAAATTTCTACTATTATAACTGATAAATCACAGAAACTGTCAACAATCATCTTACAAAGTAATGTTTTAAGATGACCATAAACTAGAAATTATCTCATAAAGAATCTTTTCACATTACACAAACATATTCTGGGTTAATAAGACTGCATTACAACTTAAGGACATTACTGTGAAATAAATATTTTTGACACTTTTCATTCTCAACTGTGAAATGATGAATGATCATAAGTACTGGCCAAAGACAAATTACTGCCTACTCACATATAAGGTCATTTTAAATTTTCCCATTTTCAAACAGGATAAAGTTGTAAAGAAAAATAAGTGCAAGATAAAAGTTGACTTTATTATACCATTTTATAATATGATAATTTATTTAATTTGAGAAATTTGAAGACAAAAAATGGGTTATAAAATTACATCTAAGGTTTTTATTTGGGTTGTCCATCTGCCAATCCTGATTTATATAACGTTTTGAAAGTCAAAGAATATTATTATTAATAAAGATTAGAGCATAATAGTTTCAATAATTACTGACTAAAATTTAACAAAGAATACCTTCAAGTTCATTACAGACTGATATTAAAAAAATAATTATACCTCCGATCAGATGACCAGGTAAGTTCTAATGACATGAAAATAAGGGGCAAGTATGAAAAGAAAATATAGTAACATTTAAAAAGCAAATGTTTTTAATATATATATATATATATATATATATAATATATATATAATATATATATTAATATATATATATATATTATATATATTATAATATATATATATAACATTTAAAAATATATGGCAAATATCAAATGTTTTTAATATATATATAACAATTCATCCACCCTTCACTAAACTACAGCTTCACCAATATGGTATCCATTACTAACCAAGGGAAACAAAGAAAACAACCCAAAACAAGGCACTCAGAATTATATTACACAATGAAACAAAGATACTACCCATAGACAAAGACCTAGAAATGAAACACCCCTGTCACACTGCACTCTCTAACCCCACCAATCACAGACTACAATAACCTCCAACCTCCTCCTTCTCCAGCCAATATTAAAGTAATATCCAATCCCCACAAAACAACCACCTCATATTACCAACAAATACACACTTACCTAACAGAACAATATTTAATAAATAGACAAAAAAAAATAATATACTAAATGAACACCCACCAGAAATGGCATCTGAAATTAACTCCTTTCCTATAACCATCCAGTCATCTTTATCCAAATTGAGATGTGGCCACCACCCAAACTTGCAAGTTGCAACACTACAAAAATAGATTCAACATCAACCTAACTACCTCATATCTGCACAAAGTGCAACCAGGCCCCGGAAACTGTGTATCATTTCTTAGGCTGTCCTAGTCATCATCCCAGAACAAGCTGGGAAATTACAAACCTAAGCGATCTGTGGAAGAGGCCAGTGGCGGCAGTGGAGTATCTTAGTGAGGTGTGGCCACTCTTAAGAGGGTGCTCAGGGGGCAATAATATATATATATAATATATATATATATATATATATATATATATATATTATATATATATATTATATATATAATATATATATATATATATAAATTATATATATATATATATAATATATATAATTATTATATATATATATATATATATATATATAAATATCTTTGAAAAATAATTGCACTTAACTTACATTGTTAAATAGCAGTAAATAATTAAATGTTTCAGAGATTTATATCCATGGGATATTGCATTTAGTTACTATGGGAATGTGCCAGTTCTAAATATAGGTGACAGAAATTAAGATGAATTCTACATTACATTAAAGTTATATAACAAATAGCGGTTCTTCAAGTTTATGTAACAAACCCTCAAATTCATTTTTTTGGTCTCCTTGAGTGGGCAAAGGCCAGAGGCCTACTGAATTCCAGAGTTAATGGTAAACAGAAAAAACCAGAGCTATATTAAAGGCTAACATGCCCTTTGAAGAAAGATTGAAAAATCAATAAAGGGAGTGTGTTCCAGACATTACAATAGTACATGAAAAATTGAATATATGGATTAAGTCTGGGGTCAGAGTTGTATAGAGAAAATATGAGGTGCGGAAAGATGAGTTGTGGAATTTACATGTTTGAACAATTATATTCAGGGAGTCGGAGTCGTGGAGTCATTCAATTTTCCAGGAGTCGGAGTCGAAAATTATGTGCATGTGGAGTCAAGAGTCGAAAGTTCCTGTGTAAGGGGAGTCCGAGTCGAAAATTTATAGAACTATTATTAATATTTGACTAGAAAGCTCAGAAGGTGTCCATTATAATAGCGATAATATTAGGAGTGACAGCAAGAAAAGAGATTGGAAAGGGTGAGAGCAGGAGAGTTAAGTAAAACCACCCCAGATATGTGATGCATACTCCCTACAATTTCAAACAAATACCCAATACAGAGCAAGTTATTGGGGTGGTGAGAAAAAGTTCTAAAGGTACTTCAGAATACTCAACCTCTTAAAAAGATTGCTTAGTGAGAGGTAATAGGATCCTTCCAAGAAATATCGTGAGAAAAGGAAAGACCAAGAATAATAAGAAAAGAAGAATGTAGAAGTTGTGTAATATAAATGGTGGTGTAGAATATTATGTAGAGTAGGGTTTTGAGATAAAAAATAGATCAGAGGTCAGCTGTACCAAGGCCATCCTCATGACATTAATTATTTCCAGTTGAGTGGATCATTCTTTTAAATGGGAAGGAGTAATGAAGGGCTGAATACTAGGCATAAGAGTGGAAAAGTGGTGGAGTGACAAATGAATGAAAAGTAAAAAAAAGTTGGTTATAGAACAGAACCCTAAGGAACACCACAATTATTGTAAAGAATGAACAGCGACTGTCTAAGACTGCTCTATAGAATAGTTGGAAAGGAATTCGGTAGATATACCAAAAGAGGGAAAGTTTAGAAAATTAAAAGTTTTGTAATGGACTCCATAGAAAGCTTTCAAAATGTCTAGTGCCATAGCAAAAGATTCACACAAATTTCCTTCTATATATTTGTCATAGTAATTTAAACAAGAAAGTGTTACGAGTGTACATAAATATACTAGCAGTTGGAAATTTTCTAAAATGCAATACCATTCCTAAATTTGAAATAATGACCATTATGAAAACTAGGCTAGGTTATCCTTTCCAACTGTGGGCAACATGTCATGGCTGCTAAAAATATTGAGTTAGTGTGAGTTTAGGTATTAAGTCAGCTTTATAGCAATCACCGAGATTTTTTACCCTATAGAAACTACGAGTACAAAATACTTGTAAATGGATTTGAAAAGGTCTAATTAAATGTGGCGCAGCAAATTTCCATAATAAAAAAATAATATGGATACATATTTTTATTGAGTCATCTATTTTTATAATATTGGAACTGGCAGGATTATTTGTATCTTGTTAAAGATACAAATGCAAGGCAATGGCAAACAAATTATATCTACAGGGAATGAAGTCCCCTGTATCCCTAACCTGTTAGAGCTGATGAAAATCTTCTTTGAAAATAAATAATTTTAATCAGAAATGGTCATGGATTAACTTCACCAATTGATAATCCAACCAGTCATCTTTGCTTTTGTAAAATACATTTTAATGTTTTTATAATTTTATGCCCCCCCCCCACACCCCAAGTTTTAGCCAACAAATTTGCTGCTGTGCGGTACATAAGCCCTTTTCTAATTCATTTACATATATTTAGTAATTGTAGTTTCTAGGTCTAGCATTTTCTTACCAAACCAAATATTAACCTGCAGCTAATTAGCTTTGACCCCCTCTATGTCAGCGATATATACTGTATATATCAATTTGTCTTTAGGATTATATATTACTACATATCAATATATAGTGAAAAAGTAGTCCCCAGCACTCACAGGCTAGCTAGGGGGAGGGGGGGGGGAGCAGTGAATTTAGTTCTTTTATAATACTGTATGTATATTTATTATTCATATGCCATGTGTAAATTTTTTTTTTTTATTTTGATATTAATTTATCATGTTAAATTTATTATTTTTTATTTATTGATATATATATATATATATTCATATATTTTATAATATAATTATATATATATATTATATATATATAATATATATTATAAATATTTATGTTATATATTTCATGTGAGGCCTATGTCGAAATGTCTGGCTATGCAAGATATCCAATTAAAACCACATTGCCAATAAGGCTGATGAAAAAGTTATTTTGCAATGGGATTGTATAAGTAGAGTGGTACACCAAAGTGGTTAACTCAGTAAGGAATAGTGATGGATGTATAAAGGATTAAAAATTATCTAGATAATCTTCTTGGATAAGCAGATAAGTGGTCAAATGAATTTTAATATTTGAGATGAAGGAGCAACAATTTTTTCGGCAACGTTTCTTTTACTTATTTTGAATGAAGAATTAATCGTAAAATTAAAGAAAAGAAGAAATCTGAAACTTTAAATTCTTGAATTGGTGAAGCTGCTTTCTAGATGTTGTCGAATCATTGAAGAAAATTTGGTAATAGTAATGCAGAGGGGTGTCACCCACGATTTTTATAAAAATCACAGGATATACTCTAAAAAAAATAATAATGAAGAATAATGAAAACGAAAATCGTCGCTCTCTTTAGGAAAAAAAGTTACAGCCTCTCAAAGTTATTAAAACTCCCACAGACTTTTCATTTTTGATCCTTCCAGGTTATCTCATTTTAGGTCCTCTAGTTTAGGTTAAGTATACATAGAGTAAATCTGTGTATACTTAACAAATCTTATCATAACCTGAACTAGGATGGCCATAAAATGAGCACGAGACCCGTTAATTTGTTTTATAAGAAAGCCTATGATAAAATTTTAAACTTTGAGAGGCTGTAAATTTTTTTCCTAAAGATTTAAATCATTTATATTTTTTTTTTTTTATTCTTCATTATTATTTTTTTAAGAAGTATATCTGTGATCTTTAATTTTTTTTTTTTTTTTTTTATAAGAAAATCCTATGGGAAAATTCAAACTTTGAGGCTGTAACTTTTTTTCCTAAAGACGTCAGTCATTTTTATTTTTTTACTCATTATTACTTTTTTAGAGTATATCCTGTGATTTTTATAAAAATCAGTGGTGAAGCCCTTCTGCGTTAAAGTTATAAGTATCAATAGAGGGTTGGTAAGAAAAATACTGAAAATAGCTCTTTGACCTAAATATATTTTCCTAACCAATGTTAGGACAGTATTAAGAGTATTGTGCACAAGTTTGGGTCTCTTATTTAAGGAAAGGCAGATATGCTAGAGAGAGTGCAATGTAGAGCAACAAAGATGCTTTCTGGGTTTGAGGGTAAGAGCTATGAAGAGAGGCTAAAGGAGTTAAGAATGTTTTTTGTAGAAAGATTTCTCAGAGGGGACATGTTACATGTCTACAAAATATTTATATCTATTAATAATACTGAGATCAATAAATTCTTCATAGTAGACCACGGATGGGAGCCCAGGGGGCAGAGCAAGGAAATTAAGAAGGCATGCCATCTTTATATAAGAAAGCATTCATTCAGTAATAGCGTTATTAATTTTTGGAATTGTTTGTCACAGGTTGTTGAGTATGACAATTGCAATATTTAAGAAAGGATTGGATAAGCATATGGATGGTTTGGGTATCATATAATATATTTTGACTAAGCCATATTAGTGGGTTTTTAGTTGGAGCAGTTATTAAGGTTAAACTGAATGTTATGACTATAACAAAGTTATTAAAGCTTGTATTACCATGTAGCTAATTTAGCTATAGTTTTTTATTTTAGTGGTAAACTTTGTGTATATTATATAAATTATTGATAAGCCCTAGGGTACTTTGTGGGTTTGCATAAGCATGTTTATGATTGGTTCTATTTAGTTGACTGGGACAGTCTCAATAAGGCCATGTAACCTCTTACTGTCTCTATATTTTTAAAGCTCTAATAATAATAATTAGCCAATATTTTTTTATAAAACTTTTTAGTTTTAGTTTTATATTTTATGTATTTATTATACAAAGTAATGTTCTGCGCTTTATTATGGTATAATTAATCCATTTCAATATATATTGTCTTTATAGTTTCAGTAGAGTAGAAGGTA
>JABUQX010027755.1:10000-22500 GCA_015478945.1 Trachelipus rathkii | reverse complement strand
ACCCTCTCAAAAGCTATGTAAGAATCACCACCTCAGATATGCGATGCATATACCGAAGGAATGTACGACTCTCTATACAGGATAAGCAACTGCATAGAGTGGAATGAAAATGTTCCGATGGATCCTCAATACATCCAACCCCTTAGATGTTTATTTTTGTAGGAGAATTAATGTAACCTTTCCTATAAAGATTACAAAAGAAAATATACGATGATTAAGGAAAAGGGAAGGCAAGAAGAGTGTATTTTCGTAAAAGATGTCAAGTATATAGATATAGGAGCTGAGCTTTTGAGATATTGAAAACAACGAAGTTTTTCTTACCCAATTAGAAATAAGAGATCAGAAGTTAGGTGTCCCAAAGCCACCTTGATAGCAACTGCATTTTTGTGGGACGCCCTTTGAAATGGAGTAAGAAAGCTGGAGGGAGGGGGGAGAGTTAATCAGATAATAATAATAGATTAATGAAAAACAGAGTAGGGGATAGACCAGAACTCTACAACCACGACTAATATATTTATAGGAAGAACTATGATCGTTACAACATCTGCTAATGAGTGACGGAAAAATTAATGAAATCAAAAGGAATAAATACGTAAAGAGGAAAGCTTTGTGACAGATTCTATATCTATAGAAAGCTTATGATAAGCACACAACCGTTAAAGATTCACCAAAATGACCGAGTATGCATAATCAAGAGTAAGAGAGGAAAGAGATATCACCGGTCGAAGTGTTCTTTAAGGAAACTGTATTCGAGATCCGAAGTTAAGATTAGAGAATTCCAATGTTCCCAAATCATCCTATTTAGGTTAGATTCGTAAACTTTCGAAAAAACAAGCTAAAGCAATAGGATGGTTGTTCGAAGGTTGACGCGGGAATTGGCTAAACGAGCTCACGTTTTCAGCAGGAAATAAAGGTAGGAGTTGACGATCATGGACGGAATACTTTACTAAGGTAAGGTGCAAGCTAATGATAAAGCTTTGAGAGCGACAAGGGGAATATGGTCACTCTGTTTCACCAGATTGATGAAATATGGCACGAGTAGGTGAGGACACCCTCTCAGGAATAAAACGAGCAATCAGATTTTTTTTTCCAATAAATATAATTTTATTTAAGTTCAACAATTTAAAAACTTTCAACAAGTCCATTCAAAGCTGGTAAAGGAGAATTTTTTTAAAAAATGTTTAAAAATTTTGCCAAATACTTTGCATAAGTCTCCTTGATACTGAACTTTAATATTATCCCCCAAAGTCTAAAAACTCTAGGAAACGTAAGTTTCAAATAATTTGTCTTGAGGCCAAAAGAGAGGATTAACCATACGAGCAATATTAACACATTTTATATTTACAAATATAAAATTTTAAACATATTTACATTATGAATTGAAAAGATTTTAACCTGCTACTAATTTCTGACCTGGCTCAACACGAAATATACAAAACTTAAAATTAATATCAACAATGATGGATTCATTTCCAGAAACCTACAAAAAAAAACTAACAATAAGTTAAATAAATATATTACAATTTCAAGGTGATGAGGTTTCATTGTCTGTACTTATTGGATTCTTCTTTACGAACTGCTGCTATACATTTAGCCATGGTGGCTGAAGCCCTCGAGATGGAATTGGTCATGTAAAAATCTTCAAGTTTTTTCTGTTCTACGTCGATTGGTGAAGACGATTCCAAAGATCCTTGAACAAGCTAGCAAAGGGAAGAATATTTTCAAATAAATATATATTTGTAATTAAAAAAATATTAATAATGAAGTTTTTCATAACTCATGCTTGATAAGGACACAAACTTTAAATTATATATAAAATTAAACTAAGCAACTATTCTCAGAAATTAAGGTAGAAAATTAAATTATAAAAAAATGAAGTTTGGCAACCTTTGCTAACTCAGCAGCTTGAGTAAAATAATTTGCCTCTTCCAATTCACCATAACGAGTTAAATTTGGTGATATTTCTGTCATTCTATCCCTCACTTCGTCCAAGGTTTCGTAGGGTAGGGAAACTCCAGCAACCTTGAAAGAAAAATCGTGTATAAAATAAGCTTTTCAAAAGGAATATAAAAAGTTAATAATACTTACATTGGAAAAAAAAATTTTGGACTATATTAAATAAATATAAAAATCAGTAATTCATTTAAAAGAATAATAATATAAAATGAAAAATTCACTATTAATATTAAATCATTCACTTTCAACTCCATTTATTCTTACACACGCTTCACTATAGTTATACACACTTTTGATTCCATGATTTCATTCAGAAGCCTACCACCAACACCATATATCACTAATACCTGCCACAGAGCTTCCCTATTAATCCTGTCATATGCCTGTTGCAGCTTGCAAGTCCATAAAACTTAAATACAGTTTATTCTTCTTTCACATTTTCTCAATAATTTGTTTCAATGTGAAAATTTGATCTACATATCCTTTACCACTACTAAATGCACCTTGTTTTTCGCCAATCAGTCCCTCAGTTACTCGGCGCGCTCTTTCAACCAAAATACCAACATATATCTTCCCTACAACACCCAAAAAGCTAATTCCCTTATAGTTCCTGCAGTTCCCATTATCCTTATATAAGGGTACTATTTTTGCTCTCCTCCAATCCTTCGGAACTATACCCTCCATAAACGCTTTATTACACAACTTCTATATCCAGTCAATCACAATCTCGACTCTTCATTCTTTGATTCATTTCACGGTAATTCATATATACTGGTATCATCAACTTTCTTACTCTACCTATTACCTCCTCCAACTAATTACCTAATCTCCAAAATACCTATTTCTTCTTACACCATAAAACCCACACACATTCACTATCACCTTTTCATTACTGCTAATGTTATGGAGATTTTCGAAGTGTTTTTTGCACTCTCTCCTCACATCCATTTCATCAGTCACGAAAGTACTATCCCTATTCATTATTCTCTGAAGATTCCCTTTTCTCTTTTTTTTAACCTTTCGAACTTATTTCCAGAAAAGCATTTTATTCCTTTGTAAGTCTCCATTCATCCCCCTTCCAAACTGTTCATTTACCTCTTATTTCCTCCTACTTATGCAACTTTTTGGTTTTCCTTTTTTTTCTCCATATATAAATATTTCCATACACCTTTCTTTCGATACCTCATCATTGGCTTTTAGCACATTCAACCACGCCTCTTTTAATGGCTTGCATCACCTCTTCATTCCTATTGACATTCTTACTTCCTACTTTAGCATATCCACATACTTCTCTTGCACTACTAACAAAGGCTTCCTTCATTTGCGTCCAGATTTGTTCAGTTTCATCTTGTTCACATTCAACTGATTTATTTTAAAGTGTTCTCACATGCTTTTCCTTATAATCTTGTTCCCCCCAACTTCCTTCCTTATCTCTTTCCCCTCCAACCATGCCCCTAACTTAATCTTAAATAAAACAACACGATGATCTGATATTCCCATCTCCAACTCTCTTACCGATTTAACATACATCACATACTTCAACGTCTCCCTCTTCACGAATACAAAATAAATCATACTTTTCACTTCGATACCATCTCTACCTGCCCCAACTCTCGTATAATTATAAATATTCTTGTGCCCCAAGAATATATATACTAATATAACACAAACAGACCTCTATCCCTCACAGGAAAATACCAATACACCTCAAAACCTAACCCATTTCCATTTCTCCCTCAACTCCAAAGGCGCCTGTTATACCTTCCCTTTTCTATCACTTATCCAACCATTTAATTCGCCCAACATAATAAATCTAAAACTCCTACTCACCCCGTCTAAAACATCTTTCAGATTATCCCAGAAAGTCTCGCTCTCATCAACATCACCCTCAGATGGACCATATGTTACTACCACACATACCTTGACCTTTTCAAACTTAAATTTAACCATTAAAATTCTAGTACTAACACAAATAAAATCCACCATACCTCTACGCCACAGGTCAATCGTCGAAATAGCAATTCCTTTTCTCCCCCTATCATTCCTCTCCACTCCAGAACACACACATGTCACACCACACCACTCGTCTTCTCCGTTTCCTTTCATGTTTGTTTCAGTCACAGAAAGCAAATCAAATTTCCTTTTTCTAAATACATCCATCACCTCTCTTCTCTTCCCCTAACCATTTAGTCCTCTAACATTCCATGTAGTGACATGTACCCATACGATTCATACAATTTCGCCGAAAGATAAAAGGTACAGCGGTCACGACCAGCTCCAAGGCCTCCTACATACGCATTCATGGCAAGAGATAAGTGGTAGTGGATCACCAACCTAACTACCACTGTCCCTTTAGTCGACTTAATAACTGTAGTAATTTTTAAAAAATTACTACAGTTAAAAACACTTCCGATCAACTTAAAATTAATTACTCCCATTTACTTTTTTTATATTAATAATTGCCGAACGACGACTAACAAACGTTAGCCATTTAATAATGCTTGTCGCGATCATATAACACGAGAAGATTATTTAAACCTAACTAAATATTTTAAAAACTCATTTTGACCTAGGTCGAAAACTATCAAGGAAATAAACAAAAAGTTATTTCTCCCTGCTCGCAACAAACCTGGGCCACAGCTCTAAGAATTTTCCAATCTTCTCTTCCCATCCCCGGAGGAGTGATGGCTGCATGGGTAGTTTGTGCACGACCTTCGGTATTAACGTAAGTGGCTGTTTTTTCGGTATAAGCAGCTCCAGGAAACACAACGTCAGCCATTTCTGCTCCTGCATCACCATGATGACCCTGTTAGAAAAAATTGATGATTATTTTTTTTTAGATTTTCAGAAATATTTCACAAACCTCTTTTTACATCTACAATTTGAAAGATACACGCTAACCAAATCTTTTATATAATATCTCTAATATTTTAATATCAATTCTAAAATTATCAATGAATTAATTTCTTTCTTTATCCTCCCCACGGATCCCCAAAGAAGATTGGGGGTAGATGCGCAACATAAACGAGAAATAGAATAGCTAAGAAGGCATGACTTAAGCCCCCAAAAAAACCTCCCACCAAACCTTTAAGCGCGAGCTCGTCACGACCAAAAAAATCCTCTCTAGAGCTTCACACACACAAACAGAGCCCTCACTGTAGAATCTCATCAATGTCGGGGCTTATCCCCTGGGCCAGACTCACAACCATGCACCCTCATAAAACCACGTAACTTTTTTTTTTTACAGGTAACTACCGCTCACAGTCAGAACCCTTTTCGAGGAGGTGGCAGAAAAAAAATTGATGTAGGAAACCAAACCCATCCCAAGCGTAACGCAAGTCTCTGAGGTGACCGCAGGCAGAGGACTTAAAGAGAGGGAGATTAAATACAGCAGGAAAAACAGATGAAGGTAGAGAGTTCCACAGAAGAGAGGCGGTTGGAAAGGAGGAGGCATCACAACGAACAAGCCTGGGGTTCCCAATATTTACACAAAATTCATGAGAAAGCAGGACACCCCTTGTGAAACGAGGGCGACGCATTGGTGACGGAATGCGAGAGGTCAACTCACTCGAGCACCCGCCATTGTATTACCTAGAGTAAAGAGATAGTGCACCAACATTACGTCGCAGGGATGTAGGGTCAAGGTAGTTAGTAAGTAGGGGACAGTTTACTAATCTTTTAGCCTTAGCTTCAACCCTATCCAATAGAAGGGCGGAACCGGAACCTCCCCAAATGTAGGAACAGTACTCCATACAAAGGCGGATAAGACTCTTATGTAATAGGAATATCTTTACGGAAGAAAAAATTCCAGCAACCTTAACAGAACTTCCAGCTTCTTTGAAGTCACCTTGGCAACAGTTTCCAAAACAGTTTATTATTTATGTTCAGACCAAGTGTGTTTATGCTGTCCACAGGTGAGACGGGGTAGTCGTCGAAGAAGATAGAAAAGTTTGGAGGTGTTTTTGAGAGGGAGATGTGAAGTTGAGTTTTTAAAAAGAGTTGAATTTCACAAGGTTGCGGCGACCCCAACGGAAAAGCTCATTCAGATCGGTAAGAATAGAATCGGAAAGCTGAACTCGAGAATCAATTCAAGAAGCAAAAGAGTGAGCAGATTTGAAATGAGTGGAAGAGTGGAGTTGAGTCATCGACATAAGAATGAACAGAGTTAGATGTGCAGCTGAGAAGGTCGTTAATGAAAAGTAAGAAGAGGTTGCTCCATCAACAAGTGCCGATATGGAGCGATCTGAGAGAGAACTAGACATAAGTCAGCAAAGAGAAGGAGGGAACCTAAAGGAAGGGAGCAAAGAGAGCAGTAACGCATGCCATACCCGGTCAAAGGCTTTCGATATGTCAAGCGCCACCACGCACGACTCCCCATAGTCCCTAAGGGCAGAAGACCATAGATCAGTGAGATAGGAAAGAATGTCACCAGGTGACCTCGAAACAGTCTTTGAAACTTTGTCTGTCAAAGAAAGTGAGAAAATATCGAAGAAGTTAGTGTAGTTTAGATTTTAACAGAATAACAAATGAGAAACTTATCAGCTTAGTCTATAGTCATTAGAAGGATCAGAAGCTGCTACTCTTCTTCGGGATCGGTTGAACATATGCGCGCTTCCAGCATTGAGGGAAAGTGTTAGAATTAAGGCATAAAGAATAAAGCCGAACGAGGACAAACGCCAGCTTGAAGCCACTTCCCCAAAACACGGGAGGAATGCCTCCGAGACACTAGCCTTCCTGACGTTCATAGATCTAGGATCCCTATGCACCCGATCATGCGTAATACGGGAAGAGGCATAGAGACAACCTGACCGAGATTTAGAAAGGGTAGTCAGTGAAATAGTGAAGGAGAGTTGATTTGAAGGTGAAAAATAGGAGGCCGAAGAAATTAGCTTTTTCAGTAGGAGTATTAACGCTACAGATTCCGTCAGAGCGAATAAGAGGAAAAAGGCAGGATATGAACAAGTTGTTAGGAGAGGTTTTTGACAAGGGCAAAAATTTTTATTAGAGGAGAATCAAGGAGGACAGCGCACTTCCTTTTGGTGAAAGGACGCTTAACCTGACGAATAATATCCCGGCAACGATTCCGAGCTGAACGAGAATTAGCATACCTTTCCTTCGGACACTTTTACTGACTCAATCCACATTTTCTTAGGTCTCCCAGCCGGCCCCTCCCATCACACTCACCACTATACAACGCTTAACCAATCGGACTAGCCATCCATCCTTTCCAAACTGGACCAAACAAAATTTAATCACTCATTTTACTCCTTTCTTCAAACCACACAACTCCTTAATACCCTCATTCTCCACTTTATCAATTCTTCTCACACCTAACGCACACCCAAGAATATCCATCTGAACAGATTGCACTTTAGATCTATACCTCTTCTTCCACACCTTAGTTTCACTACTATACATTAACAACGGCAAGAGGATACCCTCATGCACAATCCTAGAGCAATCTTGACATTTTTTTGCACCAGCCACCTTCCTACCATTCGCAACTTTCCTACTACACTAAGCATCAGTTCCCTTTTCATTCAACATATAGCCTAAATATTTAAACTCTTATGCTTGTTCTAGTTACCTACCGTTAAACATGATTTCACACTGTGGACTATCACCATCAATAATGTTCTTATTTATATTTACTTTCAAATCTCTCCTTTTATTCACCCTGCCAAAACACTCTTATCAATATTCTCAAACTTTTCTCCGCTTCACTACACAAAACCAAATCACCTGCCTACAAAAGCAAGGCACCCTCAATTCTCTACCATTTTCCATCAGTCTAATATCCTCCTCACCTACCATCTCTTTAAATTCTTTCATCACCCCATCCATATACACATTAAATAGCCATGGAGACATAACCCATACCTTCTTCACTCCGCTATTAATCTTAAACCATCCACTCTCTGCTCCATTTATAATAACACACGCTTTACTATCAGCATACATATTTTCAATTCTATTCAGAAGCCTACCACCAATAATAAACATCATTAACACCTTTCACAAAGCTTCCCTATTAATTATTATTATTATTATTATTATTATTATTATTATTATTATTATTATTATTATTATTATTATTATTATTAATTATTATTATACTGCAAGTCCATAAAACCTAAATGAACTTTCCTCTTCACACTCATTTGCTTTAACGTAAAAATTTGATCTACACATCCTCCACAACTTCTAAAAGCACCTTGTTCTTCAACAATTAACCTTCCAGTCACTCAACAACACTTTTTCAACCAAATACAGTGCTCTTAAATATTCCCTATAACACTCAAGAAACAAATAACCCTATAACTTCTACAGCTCCCCTTCTTTCCCTTATCACCCTTCCCTTTATACAAGGATATTATCACCATATCAATTAATCTCAAACTAAAATAAAATTTACAGCTCAAAAGTATAAATTTCAAATAAAATAATAATAAAAATAACTGTTTGTTTTCCCACGATTCGCACGAACTTGATGTTCTATGGAGGGAGTTTTTCGAAAATTCTTTACAATTAATAATTATTAATCTTTCAATCGTTTATAAATTAGAGAAAAGATACAAATAAAATATTCATACTTTTTTTTACCAAAAAAAATACCATGGTTTCAGAGTGAGAGATAATCCTAGAAATAATCTTAGCCGTTAACACTACCTACAACCACTGATGAGCTGGAAACCGGTTCTAACTCTCGGTTCGAGCAACCGATTGTCAAAACTTTTTTCAAAAAAGCAATTCTGTTGGTAAGGTTGCTAACTCTTTAGCACTTTGATAAACAGGAAAGCGAACTTGTTGTCAACTCCTATGACAAATAGGAGAACCGGTTGTTAAAATTATGGCAGCTCACTACTACCTACAACTACTATAAAACATCCAAAGGCTTTTTCAGGGTATGCGGAAATAATCCTAATTCATTTTATTTTTATTTTTGACTTTGTCAGAAGTCACAGATAATCCAAAAACAATCTTATGATTAAAACTAACTACGACTACTACTAATGATAATGATAACTAACAATACAATTCAGATCAAAACAAATATATAAATACTCACCTGATAGATAACAAAGGTTCCCTGAGGTAGATCTTCATTTGCAATGGCTCCCTCATCAGCTCCAAGCATGTAAAGTAATTTTGGTTGAGTTTCTCTTATCTTCGACACTCCAGGGAAGTAACCAAGATCTAAGGCGGCCACTTGCGAAGCCACACGATGCAACACGTTTAAAACACGCCAGTTAGGTTCAGCTTTTTCACGAAGCTTAAATAAAAATTAAAATAATAATAATAATAATAAAATAATTAATAATAATAATAATAATAATAATAATAATAATAATAATAATAATAATAATAATAATAAAAATAAAAATAAAAATAAAAATAAAAATAAAAATAAAAATAAAAATAAAAATAATAATATAATAATAATAATAATAATAAAATAATAATAATAAATAATAATAATTAATAATAATAATAATAATTAACTAATAATAATAATAATAATAATAAATATAATAATAATATAATAATAATAATAATAAATAATAATTATAATAATAATTATAATTATAATTATAATTATAATAATTATAATTATAATAATAATAATAATAATAATAATAATAATAATAATAATAATAATAATAATACTCTAAGTTATTCAGGCATCAATTTTCCCTCAGGCTATGAAAAACGTCAAGAATAAATTGAAGTAAAAAATTTCATATTTATTTGAAAACTAAGCTTTCTTTATCAATTCAATTCTAACCACAGTTATTTTTTACTTTCTCGACTGGTGAGAAAAGGGCAAAGGCCTACATGAGATTCACCAGTTGATGAATACAAAATCTGATCTGGATCAATGACTGATGTCAGTCACGATATTAGCATGACATAACTAATCCGTATTCTGACTCTGCAACTCTGGCAGTCATCAGATTAAAAATAACTGAATTAAATTTAGCTTCACCATTCGTTGCCTTATATATCACCTCTAAATTCATGTTTTGCAAATACCAAATCTATTTCTTACTTCTTTCGTTTGAGACACTGCTTTCCTCTTCATCTTTATATCAAAAGTATTTACAACCAAAAAATATTTTAGCAATTATATTAATTTTGTTGGTACAACGCCAAAACAACGAATTTGCAAGTTTGTAGTTTTGAAGAAAAAAAAGGTTTTAAATGTTCTCTAGAATACAAATTTAAAACTTATTTTTATGAAATTGACTAGCGGGGGTTATAACTTTCCGAACAATTTCTTACTTTTGGCATTGAAAATTTTGAAGGTCAATGCTGTTGTCAGTGAAAAACGGCAAACTTATATATTCGATTTGTTTTGGCACTGTACCAACAATATATAAACTTCTTCATTTTTCAAACAATTATATCTCAATACAGCTTCCAACACTCGATAATTTCTTTCATTCCTTCTACTTCATGTTTAATCTTCTTTGTTACCCCATCCTTACCAACAACCACGTCAAAACACTTCAAATACAAATACCTAATTTAATCCATTATATTCATATGAATGAGGAAACCTCTCATCATAATCACATACATTAATTTTTTTAAAATCCAAAACCGGTAACGAAAAAAATATAAAATCCATATTACAAAAGCTATCATTAATAATAAACGTTTTGCTCTGGACATAGTTATGCAAAAAATGAACCAACCCACATGGTAATAAAAACGGAGATACTGAACTTTCAAAGTTTACTTACAAAGATTACTAAACATACAAATAAAATTATGTCGGTTGATTCAAACAATTTTAATTGCCATGGTTACTTATATGAAGGTTGGTTCTATTTTACAAATTTATTTTTTGACTTTTTACTACACTTGGTGACATTACTTTAAAATATCAAATTTGTGGGATGGGACTATTATGCATAACAAATTACAAATAACCCTTATTGTTTCCGTACAAACAAACAATTGAAATATATGCTTACTTGTTGTGCTAACTGTTGTACATAAGAGTAAGCAACGCCGCCATCTTTCCTTGTTAGCAAACCATGCCCAACCACAATCATTGGTCGCTTGGCTTCACTAAGTCTTTTGGAGAACTGGTGGGAGCCACTCAGCATCTGTTTAATTGTTTCAACTGAATTACCTAAGTGTTCGTAAGAATATGTCAAATCAACATTTGGGCCAATAAGGGCAACATCAAGCTCATTATTGGTCCAAGCTTTCCTAACTCTGGCATTTAGAATAGGAGCTTCATATCGTGGATTGGTACCAATGAACAATAGTAAATCTGCTTCTTCGATACCGACGATGCTCGTATTCAGCAGATATCCTGATCGAAGGTCAGTTCCAGTTCCAGAATCAGGGAAAATCTGAGAAGAAAAACTTATATTAGAATGAAGTGAACCGAAGAAATAAGATCACTAACATATACACCAAATAGGTCGTTTATTCTACATAATTATGAGCAATGTTTTGAATAATTAATTTAGGTAACTTAAAACAAGTAAAAAAAAAAAAAATTGCCGGGTACCGTAGTTGTTTTCTTTAAATTTTTTTTTTACAAAACTTTTTTTCTTCATATTTAGAAGATACTTTCATTGAGAACCATCTGAGATAAAAAAAACAAAAAAACAAAACAAAAAACAGCACAATTATTTCTTTTTTGTAAATTTTTCATTAAAAAAAACAAAAAAAACTGTATAAAAAATATATCGGATGGGTCATTCAAAAGAAAACGGAATGCGACGCACAGTGTGTGTGTCATGAGAGAGAGTGGATCAGAAAGGGTGTGACGTGCCGGCTGGTCACTTGGCAATCAACGTGATTATTAAAAATACAATTTCAAGCATTAAAAAAAATGATGTTTAAAAACTTTATACAAAAAACGAAATTATAACAATCAAATTGAAGAACTTTAACAAGCACAAATAATTTTTGACTTTCCCACATTCATTATATTTCGTTCAGAAAACATATACGTATCAAAACTCTTCTTTTAACAGAATAGCATAAGCATTATTCATTTACACGAAAGATTTTATTTCGTATTTACGTTTCAAATATCATTTATTTTAATGGCAATCCAAATTTATTTTATGAGGTGAGTATAAAATCAAAAGTTTAATAAAAAGAATAAATCAATCGCATATATATAATATATATAAAAAATATAAATATAAATATATAATATATATTATATATATATATATATATATATATATATATATATATATATATATATATATATATATATATATATATATATATTTCTTTCTTTCTTTCTTACCTTCCTCTTTACCCCAAGCATTGCCATCCCTGTGTACAAGCATCGGAAAAGAAAAGCAGTAGGAGTGCAGAACATGACAAACGTCGAAAAAGAAAAAGCCCAGCCTTACCGCCCTCTGAATACACTTACGTGAGAGCTCGTCACAGACAGAAAATCCACCCTAGAGCATCATGGGACCGCGACGGCCCTCACTATGGTAAATCGTCAATGTAAGGGTTCATCCCCTGGCCCAGGTGGGCCACAACCATGCCCCCATACA
>JABUQX010027755.1:0-5000 GCA_015478945.1 Trachelipus rathkii | reverse complement strand
ACAAGAGTTTCACCAATTGTGTTATTTTCACCAAAATAATCCGTTTTCCTTGCCTGATACAAACCGTCCTTTCCTTGTTCTTTAACTCACCCCTTCTATCTTTCTGAAACACGCTATTTACACTTAAAAAAAAAGAACAAATTTACTAAAGATTATACAGAACATAGGAAACATTATACAAAAATTAGCGTATTTTAAAATACCCGAATGGTGTGAAGGAAACATAAAGGCTTAAAATATACACAAGAAAAAAAATAGAGTAATCTCCCCCCAAAGCAATGCAATATCAATTGAATAGGAGTTGTAGCAACATGTGATGTCGGCGATTTGAGTTGCATATTGAAAATATTTTTTTAGTACAGATTGCATGCTTGTATGATAGTTGACATTTACATTGAGATGAAGAAAATGAAAACAGAACTTTCGTCATCTTAAAAATTGAAAAATTTTCTTCCGTACTGAAACTGTATCCAGTACCCTCGACTTTGGTTTCGTACCCGTTTGGGGTACGAGTATCTCCTGCTTAGAACCTCTGATATATATTCAGTGCATTCAGTGTAATGTTTATTTAAAAATCTAGCTATAGGCTTACCTCCAACAACAGCTCCGATAGATCCTCTGGAATTTTGGAGAGCTTTCGCAGCAACCAAAAGGGCATCTTCCCACTCGCAAGGGTCTAAGATCACCCTAAAAAAAAAGTAATAATTAATCCACTTATTTGTACCCTAGAAACGCTCATGCATGCCTCAGATTTCTGATGCATGTTTGAGCTCCCTATTTCCATTTACGGGAAAGCAAGAGACAACTGATGATGATTATCAAGGTTATAACTTTCTTTCCTCTATCAGCTGTTAAGACTCTAAGAAATAAATTTATTTACTTAATGCCAAAGCTCTTCAATTTTCTTACAAACATGTAAAAACAACTCATCCAATTTTAAATTTTGATACAACATGTATCATTTTCCAATCATTGTATGTAGTAGTTTATATCACATTTGAAATTATTCTAATCAATATAGATGTAACGTGTTAATATGGTGATATAAGTCATTTTTTTTGTACAAATAAGACTTTCAGCATCATTCGATAGCTTTACCTGCAATCTATTTTGTATCAAAATTGTTTAAGTCTACCTCAATTATTAATCAAGATACAACAGCGAATGTATAATAGATTCCCATTGAATACAAAACGCAAACTTTAGCCTTAATTTTCCTAAAATTAAATTTTTTGACTTGTACAACTTATGCATTTAAAGGCTCATTTAATAAAAAAAAATCTAAAAAGACATCTTTAACACAGATTTACCTTTGAATCTTTGATCATTGGATGAATCAAGCGTTGTCGTTTAAGGCCATCGTATGAAAATCTTGCCTTGTCATCAATCCACTCTTCATTAATTTCCTTGAAAATAAAGGTTAAAGTACGGTAAGAAAATTTGTAAGCATAAAAGTTTGTAAACGAATGATAATAGAATTGTGATTCATTCTAAAGAGAATGATCAATATAAAAAAAAAAAAAAATGGCAAAAAATTTTGCCATTACATAGAAAAAAAGATATAAAAATTCATACAATTTGACCGTTTTTTATTTAATCATCATCAAATAACTATCTTTAATTAGCATTTTCCTCTCTAGTTGATTAAAGGAAATACATTAAAAACTTCCTTAAATTAATTTCCTCAACAACAACAAAAAAAAAAGTAAACTTTTATAACATTTTTTGCAGATATTTTTTCTTTTACACATTATAAAGTATATACAAATCAAAAAACTCTTCTATGTAAAATATATTTGGTAAAAATATACCCTAAAAATTGAGAAAAAAAATATAGCCTCGAAAATTTCTACCATACCTCATTTGTCTTGGGCAAAATACGTAACACTTCTCCTGTTCTGTGATTTACAACAATGTTCGAACCAACAGCATCCATTACGTCAACTGAATCAGTTCTTCTAACTTCCCAAGGTCTAGCGGTGAAGGCATAGGGTTTAGACGTTAAAGCTCCAACAGGACAAAGATCGATAACATTCCCGGACAGCTCGGACGCGAGCATCTTTTCAACATAAGTGCCTATTTCCATATCATTTCCTCTTCCTGTAGTTCCAAGATCTTCAACTCCAGCAACCTTTTAAAAATAGAAGTTTTTCAAATATACTTGTAATAGACTTTATATCACATGGAACCATTTTAAGGAAAGTAAAAAAAAATTAATATAACGAAACTTCAGTAGGATTTTGAACCCCCTCCCCCATCGCAAGTTAATATAATAATTCACCAATATAAAATTTAAGAAGAGAAGAGACTCAATAGCGGTTTCAAATAGTTTTAACAAATGTCATGAAAGTTACAAAAGTAATAATACAATTACATACGCAAATAGTTAATATATTTACATATATATATATTAATACATTATGTATTAAATTAAAAAATATTAATATATTACATATTAATTAATACATTAATATATTTACAAACCTCTGTTGCGAAACGAACGCAACGCGTGCAATGAATACATCTTGTCATTATAGTCTTAACCAAAGGTCCAATGTTTTTATCTGCTACAGCTCTCTTTCCCTCTAAGAATCGAGAACGATCAGAACCAAAAGCCATAGATTGATCCTATACAGAAAAAAAACATGTTTCATAAAAAAAAAAAGTTTCATAAAAAAAAACGTTTCAACAAGTTTAAAAATTACGAAGGCAATAAAAATACTGAGGCTTTCTTCACAGCTGTTGAAAAATTTTAGTAAATGGGAAGATATTAATAATGGAGAGGCTATCGAAATTAGGGAAAAAAATAGCAGAGGTTTAGGTATCGTTTTAATAAAAGGATAAAAGCTATAAAATTAATTTAATGTTTAAAGAAACAATAATTATCATTAAAGGTAATGTTAATATAAGAAAATTTAATAGGAGTTGCGAATATAGTTTGTTTCAATTAGTCAGCTCTTTTATCTCCTTGTCAAATGTTCTGAAAGTATTGTAACAATTGAGTTCACTACTAGTTAATGCATAGTATGAACAAAATGATAGGAAATCAATGAATGTCAAAATGAACTTAAATAAGAATGATTATTAATTAATTAATTATTAGTAGTAATATATTTTGTGTGGAAGCTAATTACTAAAAAAGGAGTGTGAATTAAGGCGTTAACAGGTACATATTGTATAGTTTTAATGGGTTTATACTGTATTAAAAGCAAGATTTGAAGATTAAAATAAACTTAACGAAAATATGTGGAAAATAGAGTTTGAAGGTTAAGCAAAAAAAAAAAAGAACATGAAGACTTAATAATTGGAGAATGGAAAGGAGGAGGAAAATTATAATGAAGAAAACAAATGAAAAATTCATAACAAATGAGTCTTGAACATAGAGATAAAATCAGGGGATTAGAGAGGTATTAAAGATGTGAAGGGGATACTATATTAAAAGCAAAAAAGTTTCATTTGAATATGGAAACTGAGAATAAAAAACATTAAAAGGACAAAGCAAGTTAGAGTAAAATTACATGAGATTTAGTAGAAATAAATTAAAAGATATATTGATACAATGGTACTAATTAAAATTTTTTTTTAGCACAATATCAGTATTGATTCATTTAGGTACAGGTAAAAAATTGAACTAAAATATGACCCCCTTATATATAGCCCCCAAAGCACTGACACTTCATTGTTTTTTTTAACAGATTCTCACCAATCAAGGATGGGACAGGAAATAAAATATTGAAAACCCACCCAAGCTAACGCAAATTTCTCAGGTGAGCCAGACATGGGCTTTAAAGGGAGAAGATTAAATAAAGCAGGAAAAACACTTGATAGCAAGGAGTTTCACAGAACAGAAGTGACTGGAAAGGAGGAGGCACCACAACGAGCGGGTCTAGAGTTTCCAATCGTAACGCAAAATTCATGCGAGAGCAAGGCACCCCTTATGCTACGAGGGAAACACAATGATGGTGGAATGCAGGAGGTCAATTCCCTCCAGCACCTGCCGTTATAGGATTTTTAGAAATGAGATAGTACGCCCACGTCATGTCACAGAGATATGGTCTAGGGAGTTAGGAAGTAGGGGCCAGTTTATTAGTCTCTTAGCCTTAGACTTATATAACTGACTGATGTAGGTTAGCAGAAGAAAAAAACTTCCGCAGCCTGAACAGAACTCCCGCTTCTTTGAGGCCACCTTAGCAACCGTTGTGATATGAGGTTTCCATGAAAATTTGCTGTTTATGTTCAGACCAAGAATGTTTATATGCTGTTCACAGATGAGACATTAGAGCCGTCGAAAGAGGGGAAAGTTGGGAGGCTTTTTTGAGATTGAGATGTGAAGAAGTTAGAGTTTTTAAAGAGTTGAATTTCACAAGGTTGATGTGACCCCACCGGGAAATTCCATCCAGGAATCTTCAAAGAATAGAATCAGCTGGCAAACCCAGGAGCTGCAATTCTAGATGCAAAAGAGGGAGCAGATTTGAAATGAGTAGAAGAATGGAGAGTTGAGTATCGGCTAAGAATGAAAAGAAGGAATATAGTTAGAAGTGCAGCTGAGGGGACCGTTGATGAAAAGTAAGAATCAAATTGGAGATAGAACAGAACCTTGAAGAACACCACAATTAACAGGAAAGGAGGAAGAGATGGCTCCATTAACAAGTGCGGATAAAGAGAGAAGAGAGAGAAAACTTGACAAGAGTAAGCAAAGAGCAGGAAGCCCAAAGGAAGGGTACTTAGAGTAGTGACGCGCGCCATATATCAAGCACCACCACGCAATACTCCCCACAGCCCCTAAGGGCAGACCATAAGTCAGTGAGATAGGAATGCATGTCACCAGTTCCCTTCGAGAGTTGAAATCCATACTGATAATCTGAAAGAAGGGAATGAGACTCCAGATGATCCAGGAAATGAGTTAAGGAGTGTTTCAAAGATTTTAGACAGATTACAAGTAAGAGCAATAGGACGATAGTTTGAAGGATCAGAAAAGCTACCCTTTTCGGGATCGACTA
>JABUQX010027754.1:27500-39760 GCA_015478945.1 Trachelipus rathkii | reverse complement strand
ATTTTCAATATTATTTTTATGCATAATCATAACTGTGTAAATGCAAAAATACAACAATAGGGCCAAATAAAGTAATTATTTATAGTATGTTAAGAGTAATTGACTACAGTGCATGTAGTAATTGTGCCAATACAACGCCTGGTATTAGAGATAAGTTTTAGATCGGTGGTATGTTCGATGCCGGAACCTCGAAAGCTAGTGTCTTCGAGACTGGAATCACAGAGAATACGTTGCAAGAAGTATCGTGAGTATATTATGCGTGGGCACTTGAGGAAGATGCTCCGAGTGGATGAGGAATGGTTCGGTACATAATGGTTCCTAAAATATTATGTATGAGTATCTATATTATAACAGGTATATAGAATACTAATGTAAAAAATATACTATTAATATTATAAATAAGGATAATGATAATAAAAGTTGCATTGGGTTTTTATATATAATTAAAATATATAAGAGGAGAAAGCAATCTATTATAGATATTAACATTTTCCCATAAATGTGCCATTAAAATGTGGGGATCAGATTAGAGGAAATATATCATTCCTAATAATATTATATACTAGTGAAAAAAATCCATAATTGAACATTTATGGACTAAAATCATTCGACTATATATGTAGTTAAGTTTATTAACTGAAGAGAGTAGAATGAGAGAGTAAGAGAGAGATGAGAGAAACCGTATCTATATATAAGAGAGCAGTACGTCACTCTTAGTAGCATTGAACGAGAGAAGCAAAAAAGATGAGAGATGAGAAGAGAGAGAGGAAGAAGAGAGAACAGTAGGAAGAGAGAGGGAGGCATTAGAAATATTAACGATCATCGGGGGTTGAAATTCTAAAGTCTAGTTAGATACATTATATAGATCTGATATATTTAAAAATAATGATTAATATTAATTTATGGATTTGCATTGCAACAGGCGTATGAATGATTCAAAACCTTGGGAAAGCTTTCTTGGCCAGCGGTTGCATTCGTAATACCGCGAAGTATAACGTAAAAAAAGGATGAAAAATTAATGGTGTACTTTTGCTCTGTGATATTTTGAGAAGAAGGTTCTACATTACTGAATAAGTTTTGGACTCCAACTATAAACATAGAACATGAGATTATGAAAAATTGAATCTCATTTAATGGACGCCGTGTTGCTACAGCACATAAAAATGATGGGAAAGTTTTATATCTTAAATGATTGAGAGTTTTAAATTTAATTTAAAATTTATAGTTAGGAATTATGTAGGCAATGTGAAATGCATGCGTAAATATTATTTTTGATATGGATGTCCTTCAATTTGCTTCCTAATGATGGGGTAGAGAAAATGACTACTACTGTTTTTAGTTCAGAAAGTTGGGTTGGATGAAAAGTTGAGGGAAAGAAATGTCTTTCATCTGCGAGAATATAGCTATTTCATAATTATTAAGAATGGAAGTAAAGGGTGGAGCAGGAGAATCGCATCTACTATTAATACGCGGATGATTTGATTTGTGTGAGCGAATAAGATAGAAAAACGAGATCTATATTTGAGAAATACTAGATGGAGATAATACATATTAATATGAAAGTGAGGATTTTATATTATTGGCAAGAGTTTTATTTTTTAAGTTGTTTTATTTAGTATTGTCATCATAAGATATATGTGTATAAAATGATTTCGTGAAAGAGTCGAGTCCTTGTTGTTCATTTCCTTTTTTGAGTCTTGTTTTGGAAGTTCATTGGTAGTTTCTATTGGCAATCAAAAAATTATAATATTTGGTGCGAAAGATTTTAGGAAATGACAAAAAATTTAATGAAGTGATTAAGCGTAGTCAAGCTTTTGCAGATAATTGAAACCGGGAAACGGATTATGCCGAGTGTAGTAGGAAAGGTTGTGATTGTGTTGGAAGGTTAGTTGGAGCAAATTAAATCCTTGTGCATGTAAAGGTGACTAGTCCTAATATGAGTGCTGTTACCTGGTGACACGCTCATGAATGATCGGTGTTACAGGGATATAATTTATATTTCAAGGCTTCGGTATATGATGTTCAATTGAGGCAATAGTAATGAAACATGGTCTTGGAAGTTGAGACGCCGAGTATATTAAGATCTTTAGCGAAGTATTGCCACAGTGATCCAGAGGGAATGTAGCAAAGTTTTCGAGAAAGGTAGAATGCGGATGTGACTCTTTAATTTCATGATGTCTGTGAATAGAAAGACTGGATAAAAATGAGGAAAAAAACGCATTCAGGGTAAGGAATGGAGAATGTCACAATTATTGTCCTGAAAAACTGTCCTCCAGTTGTGCGGCGTTTTGAGTGTTAATATAGGACAGCTCAAATGGCACAATTAAATGAGAAGTACATTGAATTTGTTAAGGGTAGGTTTATTTTTCGCACTACGGAACAAGGATGACATGAATAATCGCGCAAATTTGGTTAACGGTCGAAAATGTATCATGTTAGTGTGGCTGGGAATCGAATGGCTGGAAGACGAGAAAAGTGGATGAATGAGTGTAGTAAAGTTGTTCGATTCTGCGAAGATGAGTTCACAATTTGGATATATCCATGAATTTGGGCAGAGCCGAGAAGGAAAGGATCGCCTAAGGAGTGTACTGGGGGGGTTTCATGACTGAAGTCATAGAAAGAGTGATGCTGGTTCTGCAAGCAGGCAAGCCTTTACCCACGTGGCGCACACCGGAGCGAAAGCGATGAAAATTCACATTTGCGGTGATCATGCCTATAATGAGGTATGTCGCGATCCCGGTAGATACGTCTGCTAAAGGCATAGATTTAGGAATTTAGTACATTGGGTCTGATGCCCTCCAAATAGGTAAACGCACTGAGAGCTATCCTTTCTTTTAAACTTCAAAGATCGTGATATCAGGCTCGCTGCGAATATTCATGGCTCGCTGTTTCTCATCCAAGACAAAGA
Source organism: Trachelipus rathkii (assembly GCA_015478945.1). Classification (NCBI taxonomy): domain Eukaryota; kingdom Metazoa; phylum Arthropoda; class Malacostraca; order Isopoda; family Trachelipodidae; genus Trachelipus; species Trachelipus rathkii. The sequence continues at coordinate 36,852 of JABUQX010027754.1, read as the reverse complement.
TGGGCTAAGAGAGCCGATGCGCTTCAACAGTCTTCTTCTTGCACTGCTTGCAATCACTTGATGTCTACTTTTTTTTGTTCCAGTGCATGCACGCACCTTACTATATATATACTCACTATAGTTATCAGATAAGTTAGATGGTGAGTGATATGTAAATATGTATATTATATTAATATATATTATAATATATATTAAATATTAAAATATATATATTTAATATATATATATATAATATATTTATAATATATAATAATAATATCTATATATATAAAATATAATATATATTATTAAATCTATAATATTAATATATATATATATATATATATATTATAATATATATATTATATATAATATATAAATCAAGTGGTAATTAAATGCGTTTATATGTGTATAGTATTTAATAGTAGTTTTTTTTTAATACATTTTTAGGTAAGCTCTTTGGTAATCTCTTTTATATTTCTTTGGTAATTGTCCATTCCTAACTGCAACATGAATATAAGATGTCAAGTAATGAAAATCAAATAGTAAGATATCACAAATTTACTTAAACTAGGGCAGAAGCACTTACAGGAGTTCTGGCTCTTTAGCCAGGAATGAGGAATCTGGAATTGTGCCATATAAGTGGTTCTATAGGGGGTATATTCGTGGGAAAAACAACGGTGAATACCGGCTGTTTCAGCCTCTCTTATGCAATTTCGAAGCAAGAAGTGTTGATGACTGATGTATCGTCGTCCCATCTCTGGTGATTGAAAATTAATCCTCAATCTAGAATAGTGAGATTTGCAATAATCTCTCGTGGAATAGTTCTATAATATACCTCAACTCTTTTTGTTTGCTCGTATTCAATTTTCCGTAGGAAAGTCTTGAGAGAAAGGAGGTTTCTTTAAATAACAGTCACTGATTTGGTGGGCAAACATGTGCTTGTTGAGGTAATGGCTGAAGTAAGCATGTATTAATGTTGTTGAATTGGAAAACCGTTTTGAAAAGCGAGAAATAAGTGTGTAATTTAGGTCTTATAGCGAGGGGGTGGTATAAGTTTCTGCAAGAACTTTAGTGATTGAACCGAAGATAAAGAGGGGGCGGAAAAATTATTTATACGTAAGGTAAAAGATTAGTATCGCATAAAAAAAAGCTTCCCCACAGAAATGAGTTTTCACTATAGAAAAACTGGAAAGATCAGAGAGTTCTTCTTCCTCATGTTTGTGGCTTCGGCGAGTAATTCAGAGGATCCCGCGCATATCTGCGATTGAAGGATTACAGGTGACTCTATCATCTGGCAAATGTCAGTAACCGGAAGAATTTGTGTAATAATGTTTCTTCTTTCTTTGTGTTATTCTTATTTGTGTTGTATGATTTTTTTTTTCTTATGCCTTAGCTTTAGATTAGAGTTTCAACCCAGCTGACTTCTTTAATTCAATTTTTTTGCGATAAAAATTAGTGTTTGTCGACAATCAATTATTATTTTATATTTTTATAATTCTTTACACTCTTCGTCAAGAGTTTATCGTAATTATTCTTGGGTTCTTCTGACATAAATGTTTTTTTCACCAGAATCTCACATTCGACAATTACGTTCTTAAATATATATATAAGGGTACAACTATAATAATATTAATCTATTTTAATACTCCATCCACTATATTTTAGGAGTTAAAAATGAACGTTCGTTCATTTTCGGGAACCAAATGCTGAGTAATTAGTAAGTCGTAATATACTAGATAACTTAGTTGAATTATACCCTATCATATTGAGGGATGGTTTCAATGTTACTTTAGAAGTAAAATTATTGATTTGTTGTAGTTGTCAAAGTGTTGATTATATTAGTTATATCATTGCTGAAAATTGGTGTTGTCGAAGATAAAATGTTTCGTGATCATTAAATATATTAGGATTTCATACTACAAACAGTTTGCTGTGTTTTCATAACTAGCTCTATTTATGTAAGAGACGTGAGTTGGTATAGGTTAAATAGTTGAAGTTGTCAAGGTTTAATACTATAGAGAAAATTTATAAGTAGGTGTATTATATTTGTTAGGTGATAGTAATAATTAGAATATGGTAAGTTATGTAGAGTATTTAACTTGTCGGAGTGTAATATATTAATTAGATATTGATAGTCTGTCGTTATTAGCTATGATATAAAGTAGTGTAATATTATAGATGATGTGTTGTGAAAGGCTATGTATGAGGAACTGTAAGTAATATAGACATGCTGCTAAGAAAGATTAGGTTATAAAGTTCTGAGTAGTATATATATATAGTTTTAGTATAAGCAGTGAGGTGATATTAACGGATGAGGGGTTATCTAGGTTTGATTTGACAACTTGGAAAAAACACTGGTATGCATTAATTTAGTTTATAGTAAATTATGATGAAATTGGGAGATTTAGAGAGGTAAGGGAATGTCAAAGCTGTATAAAATGAAGTAGTTTTAATAAACATAGGTATAATTATATAGTAGGAGACAAAAAATTGCGCGCCTGTAAGGTAGATCATTATACCGTTTATCAAATTTTTTTAATGAACGGTATTATTATATTTTTGGTGAGAAATCTTAGTTGTATTAGCTGGATTATATTGTGCAAATGCATACCACTGGTATTTTTGCAGAGTTTAAGAGCTGGCCTATTTTTAATCTCTCATACTAGAATTTAAACTATCGTTCGCGAGAACTACAACAGGGTGTTCGCTTTACATAGTATATAACTTTTTATCTAATGAAGTGGTTTCTTGCACGATATCATCCATTTCATGAAACATGAAGGCATAATTTCAGTGTTTTATTGGGGCTACCTGTGTCGCAATACGTAATAGCTCTTTAACTCTAGAGTTGATGATATAAAGTGAAGCTTAGTGCCGCTAAAAGCGCACTCTGATACTAGTATGTTCGGGAGATAGTTTGTTGAAGGACGCTCTTTGCGCTCTATCGCCCCTTTCTCGCTGCAATACGTGTTTTCTCCGGTGAGAATTTGCGTGTTCATCTTTTCTAGAAAGTTCCGGAAGCTTTCAGACAGAGAAGACCCAAAGAGGTAAAGTGATGGTCTATCTCTTTTAAATGAACAGTACAAGATATGGTGTTGGTGGGTGTTGGTGGGTCAAAAAGGTGGGGCAGCAACGAAGTATGAGTGAGAAGAGGAAAGTAGTAGGGAAGTAAAAGAGGAGATGAGAGAGAGAAAATCTTACGTCAGAATTTAGAAGAAAATAAGAGGAGAAAGAGAGAAGAGAGAAGGAAGGGTAATGAGTCGATATGAAGAAGAGGGGAGGCTTGGACTCTGTTTCACGTTGTAAAGCAGTTGAGTAGTGATCTATTGCGCTAGTTATTGAGACACAGAGAGGTAGGGAGGATGATAAGGAGAAGTGGCAAGAGAGACTTTAGGAGAAAAAAAGATGAGTAGAGAAGAGTAGAGATAGAGTGAGAATAGAGATGAGAAAAAAAAGAAAAAAATGAAAGAGGAAAAAGAGAGAGAGATGAGAGAGGAGAGGAGGAGTAGATGAGAGAGGAACGAGAAGCAGAGAAGAGAGAGTAGATGTATTATCGAGTGGGTGGAAATATATGTTTTGTAATAAATCGCTCTCGTCATGCGCGTCACAAAAGAGAGAAGACCTCAGTGCGTTGTCGCCCGATATTGGTGAAATAATGCATAAGAAATATTTGTTCTTTCCCGTATAAGAACAATTATGCTAAAAGCTATTAGAAAAACTTTTTAGTTCATACTGTTGCTCTATGGTGCAGGAGTCTTTTATAGAGTATCTTTTGTGACTATATTTACAGCGCTCCATATTCTCGTGACAATCATTGCAACAGTTTATCGTTATTTTTTTCCCATGTAGTAGTGTCTATGCGGTTCGATTTTTGAAATGTTTCCATTTTTCTTGGTGTTGAATATTAATTCGATAGAGGGGTTACAGTGGTTCAGGTTGAGAGACTTAACGTTTTTCGGAAACCATACTCAAGTTATGGTTTGGTTGCACAAAAGAAGAAACAATTATTGTTATTATGTGACTGGTATTTGTGAGGACGAGGGCGAAGCCCTCTGCTTTCAAGTTTAGATTGTGTGCCTCGTCTAAATCGTAGACAATTCGTTTGAATGAAGAGATGGGGAGGGATATGATAGTCTTGATGGGAGTTATATGATAGAGAGAAACACGGCTATTCACTACCCCAGACTTTGCCATTTTCTCTTCATATCACTCTCTGTGCTCATGAAGACCTATATCCAAATTATGTGCTCTCTTTTAGTTTGTTTGAGATAAAATTTTTGAAAATTTTTCTTCCCTTGGGGGCGCGCAGAGTGGAATCAATATAGGACCACATGTTGTGTTTAAGTAGGAGTACAATCCTGTACACTTGTTTGGAAATCAGGCGTATATAAAATAGCTACATATTTCCTTTGAATGTCTACCTCAAAGCTTGTATATATGAAGTTCTCTTTTACTTTGAGCAGAGAGGTACAGAGAGTTGCAAAACGAGAGTGATTTTCAGGTGTGTTTGACAGTGAAGAGGGCTTTTAAGTGTTATTTTTCATAAACTGATCCCCTTTACTGGGTCATGTATGTTTGGGATGCCTTTTTGATCCTAATCTCTTTGGTGAGTTTACGCCTATGGCCTTGAATGGCAAGCGGAGAGCGGAGTTAGTATGTTGATCTCCAGTATGTCATACTATATATCACCAACGTTATAAATTTAGTTTTAGACTCTATATTTGAAAAACTCATTAATATATACTTTGAAAATTAGTATAAATTGATAAAAATAAAGGAAATGAGTAAAATATTTACAGATAAATTAATAATGGTAGTAATAAAATACTACTAATAACGGCACAACCTTTATACAAGCAGATAACTCAGATACATAATGAGCAGATCATAACACATCACATACTATACGGATAATATTAGTAACACGCATAGATCCATACAAGATACTATATAATGAAACAGACTTACACGCAGTCGTAGGTCATACTAATAATAACTGAGATGGTATCCAAAAGGCCTCCCCTATCATAAGAATACCTAAAAGCCTCCGCATAGCCTTAATACGACACGCAGGATTAATTAAGATTTAAAAGAAGAATAAAAATAATATACAATCGCTGTGCGCCTTCCTCTTTAATGTGCCCTTAACAAAAATAGACTTTGTTGGACGCCAATATCTGAAAATAAAATGCTTGTATATAAAGAGCAATTTGACTCTTATTAAAAGAATAGGCTCTGTAAGGCTTTCAGTATTTTGTTGTGTTGTGTCGTCTTCCCTAAAAAAGATTGTGGCCTGGCTAAACATGCTTTGTTGCAATAAAGTAAATAAAATTCCATACCATGTTGTTTCGTTAAATAGATTATGCTGAAGAGTTGATTTTAAAATTTACTTATATTATTAAAATCAAACTGACCAATGAGTGCCGTTTCTTCTGCCGGTTGACTTTGCTTGACTCAACCGAGAAAAATAATCGGGAGTTACAGCCAAAACATCGTGATGATCCGTCGCCAAGGGCCTTTCCCTTTGGCGATTTATTTTATATAGCTAAACATATTTAAATTAAGGTGAAAATTCATCAATAATATCCCTCTAAAAAGATCTCTTATAAAAGTTTACCTAATAAGGAAGCATAATTGATCATAAATAATATAATAAAATATAAATAAAAGAATGGTGATTAATATCTTAGTAGAGATCATGGCGAAATATGCCTTGCCACTCTGCAAACTGTTCTATAAATTATTTATATAATAATAGAATTCAAAAAATAAAAGAAATTTATTTGTTTTGTTGATAGAAAAGTCATTTATTATATATAATAATAATATTTATATATTCCTGTGATCAAAAATAAAAAGAAGGGATATTAATAAAGAAAGAAAACTTGTCACGTATTTTATAATCTTCTTTTATTTAAAAAGTTGTACCTGAGGTGAATGATTTAATTATCTGCTAATAGTTAAAGAAATCATCTCTCGTACATACTTTTGGTGAACCCCTGGAGTAACAGATTACGATCCCTTAAAACCTTCTGATTACGGGCCCAATTAAAAAAATTAATAAACGCTGTTATAATAAAAGTGTGCATACAATACCTATCCTAGTGAAGAGGTTTTTTAATAGTGATGAAAACTTAAGGCCTGAAATAGGTACGACTCAAACTATCAGTGTGAGTTTGACGTGAAGAAGTCGTTCATAAAAAGTCGTCATCGATTGAAAAACAAAGAGTCCTTTCAAAAACTAATATCTCAGAGCATAAAAAAATTCTAAACCATCTGTGAAGATTTGAAGCACAAGAACGCAAAAGCTACACAAAATTTAACCATAGAGCGGAATGAGAAAAAATTGGAAAGAAGTTGCAACATATTTCAAATTTAAACTCACATCTGACTGAGTCGAAATAATGTTCAAATTTACCCGACTTTTAAAAGGAACATAAGTATGCAATAAGAAATATCCAAAAATTTACACACTAATAGCATTATTAGATACCTGGGTACGATAAAAATAACGATAAAGGATAGAGACAAAAAACTCTAAATGTCACCTCGCAACTTTTTATGAATACTTCACTCCTCATGTGTTAAATTAAGTAGACATTTCACACTCGTTATGCTGCTCCTCATTGGGTAGCTGGGGCTGCTAATCGTGTCGTTTCATCCAAATACACTCAATACTCTTAATTCTAAATAATCGATAAAGACGCAGGTTTGCTCTGTATAATTAAATAATTTTTATGAAAACCAAAATAGCGTCATGAGACTTTATTGTCTTTTATTAACTGTAAATTATCTTATTAAGGTATTAAATTATTAGATTAAATCAATAAGGGAAAGGTTTGACTTCAATTCTTAAGATTGCCTCAAATCTTTATAAAGCAACTTGCGTATAGAATCTACTAATCTTTTTTATACCAATTAAATAAAAATAATAAGTTTTTTCGAATTAGTCGTATTAAGTATTTGCTCTCTTGAGCTATAAAGGCAAACAAGAAAGAAGAAAAAAATCTATATAGAATCTAGTAAGATATAATGAACTGAAATTAGTAATATCTGTTAAGTATAATAATTTATTATGAACAATAATCTAAAGTGCAATATCGTTCAAAATTTAATGGATGTCACACATATTAGTTCAGTCATTGAAAGGTCATAACCCATACAGTCACATAGAGAAAGAAGTATGGAGAAGTTTGGGTAAAAAAAATTTTGTCATACAAGGAACAAGCTGTGTTTTGTACGAGGGCAGGAAAAAATTTAGTGTTATTCTTACGTTTATTTAGAAAGAGCTCGGTTAATGAGTTATTATAACACCAATGTATTCTTCACTTTCGAAGCAAAGATAATTCAAATTATTAATCTTTTAAGCTCAGTAGAAAATATATAGATGGAAATTTGCTGTACAAATACCGAAAAGGTCTTTAACAATGAAAAATTTTTTAATACAACGAGTGCTTGAAAGACAACCGTCGTCTAGAGATACCAGAAATTTGTGGTATTTATATTTTAGATTAAATTCTATATGTAAAGTGGTAGGAATGTAAAGAAATTACAGTAGTTATTGCATTCCAGATGTAAATGTTAATACTAATTATTGATTTTACAAATAAATGCATATATAAATTTTAGCTCTAACCTGATGCGAGATGCCACATGAAGGAAAGTTGCGAAAGGTTAACTTATCGAAGATCTATGATGCAGTAAGATGGAGAATTTCACTATTGGTAAAATTTTTGAGTCTAGAATTATATATGTAAGTGGCAATGAGAACATACCTTCAAGTTCAGTGTAATGTATGCTTGATCGATACAGTTGTTTATACAAATAAATTGTTGGAGGTTACTTAGAAATTCACTACAACACCATAATACATTCACGTATCCCAAAGTAGATAAAATGCCATTTTTGTTCATAAATAATCATATTGAGAAAATAAAATCCTTCAAGTACAAATATTACTTTAGTTAATATACCGCTGCATAACCAGAGGAAGGCCATATGACAGCCCTCACTCCATCTCCAAAATAGCACGTGAACATGGCTCATATCGCAGACAAGCCTACTGGTTCGTACATTAACTTCAAGAACAAAAAGGTAACTAACAAAAGTTTGATGCAAAACTGTATCCGGTAAAAGGGAATAACCGGCTCTAACGAACCGGAAACAAATATAGCTATACATGCTATCTTTTTCGGAATAAGAAAATATAGCATTGAGTAAAAGGATGTCTTTCAACACAAATAGTAAGTCTTGGTGCTGGGAAAAACTAAAATTTTTATGAGATAATACAAAGTGGATTCAGCTTTAGGCAAAAAACACTGGTTTATGATTCACATGAGAGAAGTAAAGCGGAAGTGCAATCATATTACGAATTAATGTAAGTAGCATGGCGGAGAGTGGTTTTTATATGCCTTATTATTCATTTACTGAAGTCTCACTACAAATTCCTGTACCAAAATGAGTACTTTAGTCTACAGATAAAATTTAAGTGGTAATGTTAACAACGACGACTTCCTTTAATGTGAACCATTTATCTGGTAACATACTTACTTAATTATATAAAGACTTTATATAACTAACGCCCTCTAATAGATAGGTTACTGATGTTTTATTTATTATGTGATGCTAAAATAATGCCTATCATGTATATAATAATAATAATATAAGATAATAATCATAATTACTAGCTATTTAGATTATTGTTTAAAAAATCACTAATTTAAAATAAAAAAAACTGACCATAATGTATGTTGACTAGTTTCTTCTGCGGTTGACTATATTAGCTCTATGACTTCAAACCGAGGGAGAAGGTATCGGTTGAATGACTACTCACGACAACGAAAAGAAAAAATCCTCTGCGCTCACACAATAATAGACAAGTGTTTTACATAACGGGTGCCCTGCCTTTGGCGAGAAAACCCAAACTTTGGTGTTCACTAAAAATAAATGAGCTGAACATAACATAAAAAAACCTAAATCGATTTTCAATAAAAAAAATATTCCCACACGTCTCAAATGGTCTTCTCTCGAGCTAAGTTTAACTTAAAAAATGTCGAAAAAAAGAAAGACAATAATTATTTAATAAATATATATAAACACATAATAAATTCCTTGAGAGGTACAACATATGACTGTGGTTGACTTAAGAATCGTAGTAAGGATATAATTATGTTCAGGGAATGCAAATATGAAACCCTGACTTGCAGCTAAACAATACTAAATTAAAAATATTCATAATTTAATTTTTGAATAGTTTGGGCATTTGGTATCGCACACGATAGCTAAGATAATGTAAACTTTTTTGTATTGTCGCATATTTGGAATACATAAGATTCTTGATACTTATTGTAGAACTTTACTATTAATAAAA
>JABUQX010027754.1:0-22500 GCA_015478945.1 Trachelipus rathkii | reverse complement strand
AAAAACTCGGTCTACCAATGGGTATAAATGTAAAGGGAAACATGATTATATATATATATATATATATATATATATAATTATATATATATATATATATATATATATATATATATATATATATATATATATATATATATATATATAATATATATATAGTAATATATATATATAATATATATATATATATATATTAAATAATATATAATATATATATATTTATATATATATATCATATATATATTAATATATATATAAATATATATATAATATATATAATATATATATAACAAATATATAAGTATATACAGAACAATATATACATATATTATATAATAATATTATATATATTATATATATATATATATATAATATGCCCCCTATATGGCAAATTTGTACAAGCTGTACTGTTGCTAAAGACGTAAGTTTGACGAGTTTTTAATTTTGCGAAGTTCCCGTGAAATCGTACGAAATAATTTGCAATTTTGAGTTCGATTTTTTTGGAAAAAAAGGCATTTGTATTAGGCATTATTTTGCTTACTAATTTTAATTTTGCGAAGTTCCCGTGAAATCGTACGAAATAATTTGCAATTTTGAGTTCGATTTTTTTGGAAAAAAAGGCATTTGTATTAGGCATTATTTTGCTTACTAATTTTAAATATTTAGTACAATAATAATAATAATAATAATAATAATAATAATAATAATAATAATAATAATAATAATAATAATAATAATAATAATAATTATAATAATAGGCCAAATCCTAGATACGCAGGCAATAATATTTTTCGTAATTTTTTATAAACTTTTGACACCTATTTTACTTAAGCTAGGCTATGAATAGCGTGAGGCTTTTGTTTATAATTAGGTCTTTTTACGTGTTATTTTGCAGTTATTAAAATGTCTTTGCAGTGTGTGCATGTATAGATGGTCAGATTTTTTTTAATGCTCACAGTATGTAGCTAGAGAACGGCAGATCCTACAGTAAAACAAATTATATATTTGGAATCAGCCGAAATTTTAAGGATGGGAATTTAAATTTTTTTTTTTTTTTTTTTTTTTTTTTTTGAAGTAAAAATTTTTTTTTTAACTAAAGGAATACCCTAGGGTAAACCGCAAAGATGGCTGGAGTTTGATTTCTTCCTCGGCCTCCCGGTGGACCGACGGGGGGGACTAAATCCCGCCCTCCACGGGGAATGGTCCCTCCGAGGAAACCCCCCGCTCTTTGGTCTTTTGGGTGTCGCGGGGGTTCCTCCGACCATCCCCTCCGGGGTATGAAACGTCCCCCCTCTGTCCCCCGTCGGCCCGAGCCCCCCTAGAAAAAACTTAAAAATTTTTTCCAATGGAAAATTTTTTCTCCAAATTAAGGGGGGCAACGAGCCGACGGGGGACAGAGGGGGGGACGTTTCATACCCCGGAGGGGATGGTCGGAGGAACCCCCGCGACACCCAAAGACCAAAGAGCGGGGGTTCCGAGAAACCATCCCCGGAGGGGGGGATTAGTCCCCCCCGTCGTCCACCGGGAGGCCGAGAGACCCCGACTCCTGCCATCTTTGCGGTTTACCCTAGGGTATTCCTTTAGTTAAAAAAAAAAAAATTTTTACTTCCAAAAAAAAAAAAAAAAAAAGAAAAATCCAAATCCTTAGAATTTTCGGCTGATTCCAAATATATAATTTGTTTTACTGTAGGATCTGCCGTTCTCTAGCTACATACTGTGAGCATTAAAAAAATCTGACCAATATATATATATATATATATATATATATATATATATATATATATTATATATATATATATATATATAATATATATATAAAAAAAAATATAAAATATATATATATATAATAATATAAATATATTATAAATATATAATATATATATATATATATATATATATATATATAGGCAAGCAGTTTAGTATATACGTCATATATATATTAAAAACTATTAATGCTACAGTAAAACGGAATACATTGGTGGAATGCTGGTCCAATTTTAGTACGGAAAAAAAAAAAAAAAAAAAAAAAAAAAAAAAAAAAAAAAAAAAATATAAATAAAAAAAAAAAAAAAAAAAAAAAAAAAAAAAAAAGAAAAAAATTTTTGGAATCCTGGTAAAATTTCACATAGGAAAATGCTTTATACGGCACACTAGGGGGCTCGAGCCGACGGGGAACACAGGGGGGGACGTTTTCCATACCCCGTAGGGGAGGGGCGGAGGAACCCCCGCGAAACCCAAATACCAAAGAGCGGGGGTTCCGGAGACCCTCCCCGGAGGGGGGGAATTAGTCCTACCCCGTAGTTCCCCGGAAGGCCGAGAGACCCCGACTCCTGCCATCGGGGCGGTATACCCTTGGGTATTCTTTAGTGAAAAAAAAAAGCAAAATTTAATAGAAAGTCTATTTATTTTAACGAGAACTATTTATTTTAACGAGAAACCAATAAAAGGTCTCTAAATAGGCTCTCTAATCATATTACTATAATTATTAACAATAATTTTTTTTAATTTTTTTATTTTTTTTACATTTTCCTATCTAAAATTTTACCAGGATTCCAAAAATGTATTCCTTTTCGCTGTAGCTATTGTAGTTTTTGAGATATAATTTTTTTTTTTTTTTTTTTTTTTTTCATTTTCCGTACTAGAATTGGACCAGCATTCCACCAATGTATTCCGTTTTACTGTAGCATTAATAGTTTTTAAGATATATATGACGGATATACTAAACGCTGACCATATTTTGTTATATATGTATATAAATATATGATATATATATATTATATATATATATTATATATATATATATATATATATAATATATATATATAATATATATATATATATACTATATATATAAAGTATATATATTATATATATATATATATATATATATATATATATATATATATATATATATATATATATATTATATATATATAATATATATATATTATTATACTTTAAAAAATAAAAAAAAATCAATAATAATGAAATAACAATCTAAATATATAAAAAAAAGGCTCTAGTAATGAAGATGTGTTGCTTCACATTTATTCGTTCAGTCACTATGATCTGGATAGTCGTAGGCTGAGCATTGCCCCTATCTACTTAATTTATATGATAAAAATATCGTCGATTGCATATAAATATATATAGCGAGAGAGAGAGAGAGCGAGAGAACGCGAAAGTAAAAACAACCAAACTTTTATCTCGTTACTAACAGTACAGTTTCTACATATTTGCCTATATATATATATATATATATATATATATATATATATATATATATATATATATATATATACAAAATATTTTATATATATATAGATATATATATATAGATATAATATATAATATATATATATATATATATATATATATATATATATATATATATATCAAAAAACTAACAAAATTAAGAACACCAAAGAAGAATTTAAATATTAATAATTTAGAAAAAAAAATGGCTACCCAATTGCGTAAAAACTTGAATGTAAGTTTGCTTGCATGCCTATAAACGCCTACTCCAATGTGCCTCATCATTACCCCATCCTCCTCCATAATCTTCATTACCCCCCCCCCCCTCCCCAATCTTCAAAAGACAAAGGTGAACGTTAACATTATCATTACCATAAAATATGATGTATATAATGTATAACATCGCCATCATTATACATCCAAACTCATCAAAATAAAAATAAATATATATATTTTTTTTAGTAATAAATCAATAGCAGACTCTTTTTTGTTTAAAAATCGATAATCAATGTTATAAATTTAATTAGATTAGTATTTATTAGACGATGTATAATAGTTGGTGTGCATAAAAAGCTCATTCTTGCCTTTTAAAAGTAGCTCCACTTCAAAAAATTTAAAAATAATATAAAAAAGAAAACGGAAGAAAGCAAAAATAATAGCAAAAACTATTATAAATTCATTTATCTTTGATTATTATAGAGATAAAAAAAAAAAAAGAATGGAGATTAGAAATTGCTTTTTAATATAATGACATTATTCTATTTTCGATCACGCTCTCCCATCCATTTGATTGAAGCTTCTGTCCATTGGAATTAGACGGAAGAAAATGAGAGAGAGAGAGAGAGAGAGAGAGAGAGAGAGAAGAGAGAGAAGAAGAGAGAGAGAGAGAGAGAAGAGAGAGAGAGGAGAGAGAGAGAGAGAGAGAGAGAGAGAGAAGAGAGACTCCAGTAAAGAAAACGGAAAACATTGCGCGCGCTCAGCTGTTTTTAAAATCCCCCTTCAACTATTGATTTCGCCAGTGCCTTCCCTCCAATCAATAGCACATCTAGAGTAAAAGAAGCCATGTTTAGTTCAAATCTTGTTTCATGTCGCCGCACTTCGGTTTTTGTGTGTTATACGATATTTTATTTTTTTACTTTATACAATGATTTGATTCGTTAATTGACCTAAAACAATGGCATTACTAGTGTTAACAGTGACTAGCTATTCGATATTTGTATAAAAATTTTAGTTACTCCTCCAGTGGTTATGATTTTCCTTCTATTGCAAATTACCTTTTTTAAAATACCCTTAGTTGAATCTCTTATATTATCAAAAATTTTACATATTTGAACTATAATAGTAGCAGCGTACATATCCCTTAGAGGCTGGATCCCTAACATACTATTTTCAACGTTCCTAATTATATGTATATTGTAATTAAATATATATATATTATATATATATATATATATGTAGGATATATATGATATAGTATATATATTATATATATGGTAGATATATATATATATTATATAGGCCTATATGTAAGGATATATATATAATATATAAATAAAATAAAATACTATATAAAATTTATATATTATATTAGATATAAATATATAGATATATTGGTCAATATATAATAATATATATAATATATTAAAATAACCTGAATGTTGTACTATAATCAAAATATGTGTTTGTATATTTTGCATGAAAAGAACAGATCATGTGCTTATTTTTTGATTACCAATATTAAATGGTATGTTGGAATTGGCGATTTACAACTGCCACCGATTTCCCATTTTCTTGTTATCAATGTTTCTCCCACGTAGCTTTTGGATGTTGTTAATAGTTTGGATTATAGTAGAGTATATGTGTAATTATATTATATATATATATATATATTATTATGATATATATATATTATTTATATATATATATATTATATATATATATATTAATAATAATATATTAAACGTCCTCCCCAGGAAGTCATACGAACCTGCAGTGGACCCATCGAGAAAGTCCTTTGGGCTTCCACGGATCTAAGACTATCGCTGGCTGGCAGCCGTCCGGATGCCGGGAGCTTTCCCATTAGTAGCAAGGACCTACCATGTACTTTGGTCTGAGTGAGACGAAGTAGAGTTAAGAGTAATAGCTCCGTTCTCTCGCTCACCCAGTCTGAACCTGGCCTCTCGCTTGCAAGCGAGTGCTCTATCACTGAGTTACCGGGCGCAAAAGCTAATATATTTATAATATTATATTATATTTATACTACCTATATATATATATAGATATATACTATATATATATAGTATATATATATATAATATTATATATTTAATTATATATATTATAATATATTTATAATAATATACTAATATACTATATATTATTCTATTTTCAGGTTATATATCGAAACTTATAATTTTGCCTATAATATGGAATAATTTATAACAAAGATCTATGATGCTGTCTGATCTTTATATGCCACGCAGTGTAAACCCTCCCCTCTAACCTATTTTTGTTATGTTGCGGAGAAGAACATTACATTTTAACGCGCACAAATGTAGTGCTCACCAATAGTAGAAGGCTTATGAATTGTACTTTGGAATGTAAGTTGGGGGACAGGATAAGTCCTGGGGCCCATATGTATACTGCAATTACGTTCAGGGAATCTGAGAAACTGCAGTTAAAGGAAAACTAGCCGTTAATGACAATTTGCTTGTACTAATGATTTGGCGTGGAACCGACAAATCAGACGTAACGAATGCTCTACTCTATTTAGAAATGTGCAGGGTTTCTCTCTCCAAATCCAAACATTGTACCAGCCCCCTATCCAACCCTACACCCGCATGGTCCAGTCATATTCAGATGATCTTCATGTCTAACCTCCCGGATGAATTACTGTTGACCTCAGAGGATGACCCCTCCGATAATGACACAAGGTATCAAGATCCTGATTTGAACATTCAACATCTATGACTGTTCACATCATGAAATCACACAGGAGGAGCTTAACGATATTGTCGAGATTAAAGCCTCACAAACAGACTTAGAATTGCTGGCTTTTAGGCTTCAGGGCTTGAATCTATTAGAGAAAGGTGTAACATTATTCATTAGAGGCGAAGAGACAGTTTTCAATATTTGCGCAGAAAGATGAATTTATATTGCTGTGATGTTATGCTATTTTTTGGACAGGCATTGTTACAGAGCATAAACAGCAGGTTTCGCATGTTATTGATTCCTCAAAGACTCAAGCAGTCTGCCCATAAAGTTAATGTGTTATTCGTCTGTTCCTGTAGCATATTCTAAAAATAAAGGAAAAGTACGAAGTTATGAGTTCGTTACTTAACTAGTTGAGTACACACAAAATGGCACATTTGTGGGGAACTGAAGGTCATTGACTATTAACAGGCATGGAACAGGCATAAACAAAATTCTGCAGCTTCCTCTGGTAGAGCCGCGACAGAAAATCACGCATAGAAAAAGAAACCTCAAACACCTGCCTAATCCTTGGACCAAAAACATATCACATAAACCATTGTGAATCCGCAGCTTGTCTTTCTTCCACCTTTCAAGTAAAATTGTTTGATGAAAATATTTGTAAAAGCTCTCGACTAGGTTAAGTTAAAGTTAGGTTAGGTTAGGTTAGGTAGGTTAGTTAGGTTAGTTAACCTACGTAACTAACCTAACCTAACTTAAACTACGATAACTTACTGAATCACCGTAACTATCCTAAACTAAAACAAAAATTAAAAAGAAAAATACCTGAAACTGAAAGTGAGTTGAAAATAGTATATATATATTATATATAATATATATATATATATAATATATATATATTATATTTAATCATATTTAAATATTCTATTAAATATATCTAATTTAAATTAGAGTATTTAATAAATATTTAAATATACCGTATATATAATATATATACTCCTATATATATACTACCTATATATATATATCCCTCACCCCCTATACTATATATATATCATATATATATATATATATATTATCTCTATACTATATATATATATATATATACCCCATTAAGTAATTTCACCCTGCACTATCCAGATACTTATAACTATAATCATTATATATATATATATTATATATATATATATATCATAATTCTTTGTCTTAATTCTTTACTTATTTAAAAAAAGACTTAGATATATAAGAGAGAGAGAGAGACAGCGACAAGGAGACGAGAGAGAGAGAGAAGAGAGAGAAGAGAGAGAATCGGATTGAGAGATGAGCGAGACGACCATCCAGAAGAGAGACGCGAGAGAGTCGCACCAACGCGGACTCTAACGCAAGAAAGTGGCTCAACATACCGCATAGAAACTCGCCAAGTTACTCTCACCTCTACAAATACTCCGCCCCCTATATACTTCCCTCTCTCTATACCTACTATCTATACCCCTACTACTATATACTTATCTATATACTCATATATAATATATATATATACTTTACTATGTGATGTGTGTGTGTGTTGTGTGTGTGTGTGTGTTGTGTGTGTTATGTGTGTGGTGTGTGTGTGTGTGGTGGTGTGGGGGGGATGCGTGTGTTTTTTTTTTTTCGTCTGTACTGTAGCATATCCTACAAATACAAAGGAAACTACGAAGTTATGAGTTCTATACTACCTAGTTGAGTACAGAACATTAAATGGCACATTTGTGGGGGACCTGAAAGTCATTGGATTACAGCGCCTAGGAACAGGGATACAACAAAATTCTGCTGCTTCCCTGCATATATGCTGTACAGCACGGCAGAAAAATCACTCGTTCTGAAAAAGTAGGCCGCTCCAAGACATGATTTCATCCTGGGACCAAAAGCATTGCTGTATTGGATCTGGTAAAGCACTATTTCTGAATCTACCAAACTTACACATAAAATTGGTTTGATGAAATATTTTGTAAAAGCAATGGATAAAAGGTGTGGCATTCTAACATCTCAGAAACAAATTCACAAATTTAAGGTGAGGCAAAGATAAATGAAGGGGTTTTATTAGCCCTCAAATTAAAGCAGTCTTCCGAGATGAGATTTCGATAGAAAATGTCAGAAGAGACAAAAGCGGCCTGGCTAGCATTCAATCAGTGTGCTCAGGCTTCCTTGAAAGTGAGAAAGCTGAAAATATGAATATCTTGTACGTCACATGGTGGATTGCTTTGGTGATATAGGTTGCAATATGTTTTTAAAATACACTTTATGGAACTCGCATATGATTCGTTTCCCCCCAACCTGCGCAATTAGTGATGAGATGGTGAAAGGATTCACTTAGGACATCTCTTATGTTTTGAAAAGCGTTTCAGGTTTGGCGATGGAATGAAAGGTATGCTTGTGAATAGTTGTTAGTCTCTTCATCAGGGACACACCAAAGATGCTTACAAGAGGAAACGACAAAAAAATCATTTTAGTTGTGTGCTTGCTATAAAAATCAAGATCTGCTGTTACAATTTATGTAACCGAACATATGTATAAAATAGAAGTAGGGTGTCTACAAAGAAAAACGAATGTGAATAGCGCCAGCTGCCCCCCTTTTATTGATTTTCATAATGTAACAAGCACCTTTTTGCTTATACAGAATCACATATTTTCATGTAAAGGATAGAAAAAAAGTTAAAAAGTGTTGTTGTGTAGGTGTAATTCTTATTAAGCTTAACTCATCCATACAATTTTAATTCTTAAGCTTGCTTTTTTATAAATTTTTTAAAAAGTTTAATTAAATAAATAGTTGAATTTATTAACTCATTGCATAATTAACATAACATCCTATTAAAAGAATTAAAATTATTTTTTTTTAACTTCTCTATAAATTATTAGTTTTCCAAAGTTTCAGGAGTAACTCTATTCCTCCTATGGCGTTACGATTAGCCAATAATAAATAACGTAGAAATATCATCTTGATTGGCTCTTACGCACTCCTGTGATGGGTCTAAATGGTGGATGCAATTTTATTCAAGTTTGCGGTTTATTTTTGTTTATTTTGATGATTTTTTGAAATCCGGTAGAAAACAAAAATAGACTCGGATTCGAATCGGATTCGGAATCGAGCTCCGAATCCGACATCCGTATGTGTAAAACTGTTCGAATCCGAATCCGACTCCAGCACCTTCGGATTCGAATCGAATCCGACCATCGCCCCACGCCTCCCCTATCTGTGATGTGAAAATAGCTTCGACAATCCCGCAATCGAATCCGGAATCCAGCGAAGCATCTTTGGATTTCGAATCGAACGAATCCGGATTCGAGTAGTCGAATCCGGATTCGAATCGAACTCCGTTCGGATTCGAATCGAATCCGGATTCGGATTCGCCCATCATGGATATTAATATATATATATATATATATATCTATTTATATAGTATTATATATAATATATTATATATATTTATAAATATATATTATAATATATATATACTATATATATATAATATACGTATTATATTATATTATATATATATATATATATATATATATATATATATATATATTATATATATATATATTTTTTTTGTAAAATATCACCATTTCCTGCATATCTGCAAGGTGGTGATGGTGGTAATAATTTTACAATTATCTCCGCCATTCACGAAAAGAGCAATATGGTAGAAGGGGGTTTTCAGCCCCTTGCCACCAGAGGAAGAGAACTCTAAAAATTTCTTCAAATGACTCGACTGCTTCGAGAGAAAAGTAGCTTCACCTGCTATAATAAATTAATTAATATTCTAAATATCTTCTTTTTAATTATATTTTGTTTTTTATATTCAAATGATTACAAAAGAAATGAGGTTAAAATTTTTGTAGCTCCTCCATCCTAGATTCCAAATAAAATTAATATATATATATATATATATATATATAATAATAAATATTATATATATAATAATATATATATATATATAATTAATATATATATATTAAAATATAGTATATATATATATATATATATATTATATATATATATATATATATATAATATATATATATATATATTATATTAATATCAATACTATTATATATATATATATATATATTATATATACTTCACTACTTATATATATATATTACTACTACTACTATATATAAATTATATATATATATATATATATATTATATATATCTATCATATCAATTAGGAGGCCGGAATTAATAATAAACTGCAAGATATATCAAAGTTCTTAATAAATTTTACATAATAAAATAGTCTTTGGATGTTTAGTTCGTTAGCTTGTCGATCTTTCTGAATTACTGATCCTTTTCAGCTTCCGTGAATTGAGGACTTGAATTCACAGCGTCGAAAGAGGATCCAGTAATTCAAGAAGGTGTCGAAAGCGAAAACTTAAAAAATCCAGAAGACATTTTGATTATGTGAAAAATTAATTAAGAACTTTGAGCATATATTGGCAGTTGATTATTATTCAGGCTCTCCTAATTGATACTTACTAAACTTAGCGTTTTATTGCTTGATTATCTACTATATATATATATATAATTATATATATATATATATTATATTATATCATATATAAATATATATATATTATATATAATATATGCATACCCAAAACAAAATTAGATGTATTAAGAACATTTTTTAAAATGATAATTTATTCAAATTTTTTCTTCTTGGGTACAGAGTTTGCATTCTTCACAAAGTTTTGATTAGGTTTGGACGTTTAGTGTTCAAGCACTTTTTATTGCTGCTTATCTAAGAAATTGCCATATTATCATATAATATATATTTTATTATATATATTATATATATATAATATAATATAAAATATAAATATTATATTATTATATTATATTTATATATATATATATATTAATATATATTGCTACTGTCATTTCAGAGAAGTCACATATAAAATTGCAAGAAAGTGAAGAAATTCAGAAGAAGAAGGTAAAGGAAAGAAGAGAAAATATAAATCTGGAGAACGTTTTTACCATCTGGTTTTGAGAAAGAAGAGAAGATTTGCTTTTGAGGAATTTGTACCGTATACAAGTGGACATTGAAGATATGAAAAAATCAGAAATTTTAAAAAATAAATTTGGATTAAAATATTTCGATTTTAAATTGATAAAATATTAAAATTTATTATTAAATTTATGAATCTCAGTTTTAGTGTGTAGTATTAAAACAGGTGAAATCTATTCTTTTCGAAAATATATAATATTCTTTGGCAATTTTTCAAAATTTGTACATTGATACATAAATGTACAAAATCTTCGTAATAAAGATTGGATTTCGAATCAACACATCCAGGAATTAATCCGTGAAAAAGGGCTATTTCAAACACCTGCTAGGAACTGGGAACCCCTCAGATGTTTAGTTTTTCTTCCCACGAAGGGCTACATTTGTATATTGTACAGGTGTTGAGTGTAATAATTAGTGCTAATAATATAATGTTAGAGTTAATAGTGATAGTTTTAATAATTCACAGGTCAACAAATTTTAAATTTTTTTCTGTTGTCAATGATCCGATATTTGTTTCTTATGTATTTCGGTTGTGATGTCACGTCTAGTTTGACACTATTCACATGTAAATATAGAAAATAATTGCAAAAAATTATTTTCCCGTAAACAGAGACAAAACGGTTAGGTATACAAACAGATAATCTAAATAAAATGTGTCTGTCTTGCCCAAGTATATATGCTGCGAAAATTTCAAATTGAAAGGACAAATAGTAAAATGGATATAGCGGCTTTTCATTTATGAAATAGTAAAAAGAAAATCGCATTGTTTAGTTTTCATATGAATGGCGACAAAAATGGACCTTGTAGACAAACACCAATATAATTTTTGGATTCAGCGCAAAATACTACATATGAAAGAAGTCTTATATACAGGTCAATAATAATTCTGTTCTTCAGCAAAATAACAATAATAATAATAATAATAATAATAATAATATAATAATAATAATAATAATAATGCAATAAAAAGAAAGAAATATATAATAATAATAATAATAATAATAATAATAATAATAATAATAATAATAATAATAATAATAATAATAATAATAATAATAATAATAATAATAATAATAATAATAATAATAATTGGGAACAATTTTTTGTTGACTTGTTTTAAATGAAAAACCTCTATATCTTTTTTATTATTTGTCCTATCAATTTGAAATTTTCACAGCATATATATTGGGGCAAAATACACATATTTTATTTACATTATCTGTTTGTATATCCAATCGTTTTGTCTCTGTTCACGGGAAATTTTATTTATATTTCCAATTTTTTCATTGAATGGTGTCAAAACCAGACCTTACAAACAAAAACCAATAATGAAATGTATTGGGGCATGTGTATAGAACAGAAGAGTTATAGTTTACTGAAAATTCATGTTGTCTATATACAAGAGATGTCCTGTAGCATCACAACTTTTATGATACACATAATGAAGTGCTCAACATCTGAGCCGGTCATGTTAATTAAGTATAATTATCCGAATTAGATGACTTTTCCAAGGTTTATAAACATGGAGAGCATGATTCAGGATGGGCTCAGAACCCTAAAGGGTTTCTGGGACTCCCGCTTCCCCCAAATCAAATTAAAATATCAAAGAAAAAGAAGAAATTAAACAAAACATCAGAAAAAAGGCGGAGAAAAGATGAAGAATGAACAAAAAAAAGGCTAATACGGAGAAAACACATAATGCGATGCTCAGCACCGGAGCTGGTTTCTGATGGTAGAGCTGAAATTGTGGTATTAACTATAATTAACCGATTAAGATATCTATACATATGTTTACGAACATAGAAGACTTGCTATTTAAGATTTCAGAACCCCCGGGGGTGTCTGTGACCCTCTCCCCCTCAGATCAAATTCACATATCAAAGAAAAAGGAGAGACATAGAAGAAGAAGACTGAGATAGGATGAACAATGAATAAGACCAAGTGAGAAATGAGGCACTGCTCCAGTGTAGGAGCCGTAGTAGGTGCAGTGCGGTGCAGAGTAAGAAAATAATAGTTTAATAAGAAAATATCGGTGTCATTTTACATGTTTAGGACCCCATTGATCCTGATTTTGTTAGTTACATGTGGGTGATGGGTATCTGAACACCCTCTATGAATACTTCCCCTAGAGAAAAAACTTGCTTTGGGTCTATCTACTGCACAGTACATCAACCCTTATATACTAAGATGCTGAAGGATGATTTCCTGAGGAGTCTGAAATAGTAAGACACCCACGGGAGTTGGGATACCGATCCCCTAAGATGGGTTTTACCTTTAAAATGAAATGAATTCATCTAATAATTACATAGATGATCACTATAGCAGCCTCAAATCTCATTTTCTTTAGGCATATGTAGACCAATATATCTTTTTGATGAAATATGCTTAAAGATTTTATTTCAATTTTATTTATATATATATATATATATATATATATATATATATATATATATATATTAATATAATATATATATATATATATATATATCTAAATAATATATATTATGATATATATAAATTATTCTATATATATATATATATATATATATATATATATATATATATATATATATATATAATATTATATATATATATATATATAATTATATATATGTTTATATATATCATTAATATATATATAATATATATATATATATATATTATATATAAAACCGTATTAAATTTCTGTTGTGACGTATATTCTTATAACCATAATACAGAGTTGCTCCATTATCTAAATAAAGTATATCTTCGTTAAAGTATTACTTTAATACTTGTGTTACATTCGATTTTCTTTCCAAACATTTGCATTAGATTTTAATCTGTCATGATTACCAATTTTCAACATTTGTTTCATATAACTATCAATATTTTAAGATACTATGTTCCTTGTAAACTACGACAATTATATTTTTATATTTTTATTTATTAACCTAAATTTTAAACTTCAATAATATATATAATACAAAGGAGTAATATATATATATATATAAATATTATATATAATATAATATATATATATATAGATATATATAGATATATTATATATATAGGATATATATATATATATATAAACGCGATTAATGAATACTAGTTGTTACTTCGATATTTTCCCTTAAAAAGGTATGGAAATTTTATTATCTTCATTTAAAACTATGACTTGAGTGTTTGAATAACTTGTGTACTTCATTTCCTTTTCAAACATATGCATTTATATTTTTTCATATTACCCACTTTCTAAACTTTGATATTAACTATATATTTTAAGTACATCATTTCCTTTTAACCTGCGACAATTATATTTCACAATTTCTTTTTTAAACCTAAGCTATTATATTTCGATTAATATATATATATATATATATACTATTATTATATATATATTATATATATTATAAAATAATATATATATATATATATATATCCTATCATATATATATACATATATTATATTATATATATATTATATTTATATTGATATGTATATATTATATATAAGTATAAATATATATATATATATATAAATATATATATATAATCAATATTATATATATTATATATATATATTATATATAAAAGCATTAAATACTAGTTGTGACGTTATTCTTTATCGTAATACAGAGTTGTCCGTTTTCTAAATAAATATCTTCATTTAAACTATGACTTTAATAACTTGTGTACATTTTCTTTTCAACCATATGCATTTATATTTTTATTCTCTTTTCATATTATCCGTTTTCTAAACTTTGTTCATTAACTATAAAATTTTAAGTACATCATTTTCTTTTATTCTACGATAATTATATTTTCACAATTTCTTTTGTAAACCTACGCTATTTTATTTTATTTTGTGTAAAATTTTATTATTACAAAAGTTTTATGTTGTTTAAAGTTGCTATTTATTTTTAAAATATATTTATTTTCAGAAAATCGATTTCATTATTTTCATTTTATGTTTTAAACTAAGAAATTTATATTTTTTTATTAAAAAATATGTACTTTGCTGATCCTAAGGTAGCAAAGCAGTAAAGCAGTAACAAACATTATACCCTCTCCCACATATTGCAATCCCCGCCATGCTCTATTGACTTGCTGCTTTACGTCATATTTGCTAAAGTGTTATGCATAAACATCATAAAAATAAATTCTTTGCATCAGCATAACATATAATTTATTAAAACTTTTATGTTTCTACTAATTTTTTATTCATTTTTATTAAGGAATATCAAATTATCAATTGATCAATAGATCATACTCTAATCAATCACACGCCCCACACACCCATATCACCTTTGACCCATTGATTAAGGGGACGGTATGGGTAGGGATACTTAACTTTTGGGGGTAGTAATCATCAATTCTATGATTCTATTAATTCTATGATTTTTAGAGTATGAGGAGCTTTACTTTGAATTACTTCACATTCTTCAACTTAACTATTTTGCTTTCGCTGTATGTTGTGCACCTCACCTCCCAATCTATGATCAAAGGAAAATAAAGATAAGATTCGAATCGAAATTTGTTTTACCAATATTATACCTTTCTTGACGCGTAATTTTTCACGTGCAATAAAAAAAAGAAACAAAAATGATTTCCCATCACTGACACAAAACGAATCAGCCCTAAATTGGTGAATGACATTTATTTATAAAATCTTTTGTTTATAAACTTTAGCGTAAAAAAGATTGGGTTTCATCCATCTATAGGTTATGCTTTGATTAGCATTTCACTTAATTAAAATAACAACTGCTAACGATAATACATGCTTTTACAAAGACAAGGAATATATATATATATATATATATATATATATATATATATATATATAATAATATATACTATATATATTAGTATAGTAATATTTCTATCTTGTTATACTATACATATATATATATATACTATATTATATATATATATATATATATATATATATATATATATATATATATATATATATATATATATATATATATATATATATATATATATATATATATATATATATGAGGCCTTACCCCTCTTTCGGAGGGGTAATGCCCGCTTACACCCCCTTCGGTGGTGCCCCCCTAAATGGGACTTCACTCCCCTTCGTGAGTGATCCCATATGGGACTTCTCGTAGGGGATAAGATGAATTCTTTAGGAACTTTATTAAATAATGAACTCATGAAATTTAATTTAGTATGATTAGTAGGATGAGTGAATGAGAAGGCCTAAGGGTACCACAGTTGGGTTATTATGCTCGGTTAACACCCTCCCCCTAGTATTGTTAGGTAGGATAGTTTGTTATGGTGTACAAGATATCTTTGACGGAAGTTAGTAAGTTAGCATGAGTACGGATGTATATGATATACTAGGGTTCGGTAATAAGTAACATATATCATAGTTCAGTCGGTTGGATCTGTTAGGCTATTCTAGTTTTTCTAGGAGATGTTAAGTTTTGTTAGATATTATTGGGTTAGCTGTTGACGATATGATAAAAATAGTATGGGGTAGGTTAGGTTTTGCTGCGTAATGATAGGGTAGTTTGAAAATTTAGTCATAATTCCAAATTTTAGCAGTTATTCATAGTTTGGTATGTTAGATAAGTTTATAATGTTCAGTCTTGGGAGGTAATGACGAATTAAGATTTACTTGTTAAGTTACTTTGTTACGTTAGGAATGTATTTTATCTTAACAGTATTGATTTGTAGGGTACTTGAGAGACATTGGTATTTATTCATGCTCATATGTTAGATACGATATGTTGTGCTAAGTTACGTTATTAAGTTACGTAGGGTATTGGCATGTTCTATGAATATATAATGATGCAGCTATGTTCATGATAGCATTTTATTCTAATCTAG
The DNA here is from genome assembly GCA_015478945.1 of Trachelipus rathkii. Classification (NCBI taxonomy): domain Eukaryota; kingdom Metazoa; phylum Arthropoda; class Malacostraca; order Isopoda; family Trachelipodidae; genus Trachelipus; species Trachelipus rathkii. Next base: position 5,420 of record JABUQX010027754.1, on the reverse strand, counting down.
TGAAATTTGACAATAGTGCATGTAGCGGTAATTTGGCAGAATTACAATGTTTTAAATTTGGTATGTATTGTTTATACAACGATGCTTAAATATGGCCTTAATAACTTATACTTGATATTTTTAATAAAAAAGAATTTTTTTTCGTAAAACATCAAATGTTTTTAATAATGTTATATAATGTTTATTCAAGAATCATATTTTATGTTACTTGTACATAAGTTTTATTAGGACTTTAATCACTCAATCATGACTTTAATGGCTTAATCAATGGATCGTGGGTGATATGGGTGGGTGGGGCGTGTGGCTGATGGTTGATTAGAGTCTAATCTATTGATCAATTGATCTTTTGATATTTTTTTAATAAAAAAGAATAAAACTTAGCAGAAACATAAAATGTTTTTAATTAATTATATGATAAATTCATGCAAAGAATTTATTTTTATGATGTTTATGCATAAGACATGACCAATATCACATAAGGTAGTAGAGCATGACGGTGATTCCCATGGGTAGTGGGAGGGGTATAATGTTTGCGCTACTGCTATACTGCTTTAGGATCAGTAAAGTACATATTTTTTAATAAAAAATATAATTTTCCTTAGCAAAAACATAAAATGTTTAATAATGAAATAGATTTTCTGAAAATAAATATATTTTTAAAATAAATACTAACTTAAAAAAATAAAACTTATGAAATAGCAAATTTTAAACAAAAGAAAAATTATAATATATATATATATATATATATATATATATTATATATATATATATATATATATATATAATTATATATATATATATATATATATATATATATAATGATATGACAAAGTTACATTAACGGCAACATGAAACAGGGAGGTTGGATAATTAAAAATTCGCAGGTAACCTTTATTATTCATAAACAGATGTTCTAGGGGCGAAATGAATTTTTTTCCAATGTTCTAGGATTAAATTTAGGTTTAGGTTAGGTTAGGTTAGGTTAGGTTAGGGGGTAGAGGTCTTAGGCTTTAGGTTAGGTTAGGTTAGGTTAGGTTAGGATTAGGTTAGGTTCTGAATTATTCATTTCGTGTCAAAAAAAAGTTTAGTTGCCCTTAAAAATCCTTTTCTTTCATTTTCTTTTACGTTTCACACAATGACCTAACTTTCAATACATTTTATTCAATTAAGAATGTTGCGCAGCAAACTAGATCCAAAAACAAGCAATAAATAAAAATTAGTTTTCATTTCGCGCCCTAAAAATGTTTAATTTTAATTAAACTTTAGTTTTATATATATATAATATATTATATATATATATATATTATATATATATATATATATATATATATATATATATATATATATACTATATATATAATATACTATATATATATATAATATATATTATATATTTTGATGGATATACTTAAGTTTCTTTCTGACCTATCAATATTTAAGTTTTAAAATCGAATTTCGATATATGTGTATCGATTATACCCAAGATACCGAGAATCTAAATTTATTCATAGAAACACCAACACACACACACACATATATATATATATTATATATATATATTATATATATATACTATATATATATATATTATATATATATACTATATATATATATTAAATTTATTTTTATAATATATATATAATATATATATATATATATATATATAAAAGATGCTTTATTCATTGAGTTAATATTATTGAACCTTTCAAATGAGAAATGTTTTATAATACAACAAGCGCCTTTTTTTTTAAATTTTCAGCGTTATGTTTGGGTTCTTATTTTGTGAATATGAAATTTGAATTGAAGGATTTATTCCAAATTTGTTGAGAATGATGTATACTGTTAACATTGCTTCAACATTTTAGTTTGAAACTAGATAAAAGGTTTGTAGAAAGTGTCATAAAGAATGTGAAATTACCAAAATAGGAGAAAAGTTTTATTTTAATGTACTAGTAAACATTGTGGTTCGAAGTATACTGTTTCCGCAAGGTAGTTTTCTTGTTTTCAAAACTATATCTAAAAATTCTAGGCATCCTGATGCCCTTTTTAAATTATGTATTTCTTTGCACACTCAACGAAACAGTTTCAAGGGTAGTATAACCTATTTAGATGTCAGGGAACCAACAGTTATAGATTGGTTTAATTTTCTGCAGACACGTATAGTATATATAACATATTATGTTGGTAGGAAATTTTGGTTAGGGGGAAAATGTAAAAAAATAATAAATAAAAGTAAAATGGGCAAATCGTTGTTTCTTTTGGGGGAGCTCGAGCTAAGCGGTGTGGACATCAGTTATATATATAATATTATTTGGCTAAAAAAGGTGTTGCCACGGCAATTAGGGGCTCGAGCACGACGGGGAGACACAAGGGCGGAGGACACGGTATACATCCTACCATCCCTCACTAGTACCCCGTAACGGGCTAAGAGGGGCGAGGAACCCCCGCGACAGTCACCACTGCTAAGATAAAACCAAAGGCGGGGTTCCGGAGACCCTCCCCGGAGGGGGGGAAAATAGTCCAACCCCGTAGTTCCCCGGAAGGCCGAGAGACCCCGACTCCCTGCCATTCTTTAGTTAAAAAAAAAAACAAATTTAGTAGAAAGTCTATTTATTTTAACGAGTAACAATAAAAGGTCTTCTAAATAGGCTTTCAACTCATATTAATATTAATTACTAACAATTTTTTTTTTTTTTTTTTTTGTTATTTTTTTACATTGCCGCACTAAAATTGTCACCAGGCATTCCAGCAATGTATTCCTTTTTTCCCGGTAAAGCTGTCTGAGTTTTTGAGATATGCATTGTGGCTCTTCTAGAGGCTAATATTACTATATTATATATATAATATATAATATATTATATATATACTATATATATATATATTATTATATATATATATATATAATATTATATATATATTAATATATATATATCATATATATATATATATATGTATATATATAATATATATATAATATATATAATAATATCATTATATATATATATATATATTACTATATATATATATATATATAATATTATATATTATATATAGTATACCTATATTACTATATATATATATATCGATATCATAGTATCGTATCGATATATATTTCGTATATCGAAAATCGAAGGTCAGAACAAGAAAATTAAGTCTTTACCATACTATATATATATTAATATATATATATATATATATATATATAATATATATTTTTATATTATATATATATAATATAATAATATATATATATATATATACCACTTTATATATATATACTATATAAACCTATACTACTATATTCTTGTCTTTTGTTTGAAAAGCATGTATTAACGTAAGGCCAGTTTGTTATTTTTAAGTGAAATGCCAATCAAAGGCATAACCTATAGATGAAATCCAATCGTTTTTTACATTAAAGTTTATGAAACAAAAGATTTATTAAGAGAAATACAAATGAAACAAATGTCATTCACCAATTAGTTAAAACTGACTTCGTTTTGTGCTTCTAGTGATGGAAAAAACATTTTTGTTTCGTTTTTTATTGCACGTGAAAAATTACGCGTCAAAAAAGGTTAATAATTTTGGTAAAACAAATTTCGATTCGAATCTTATATATCTGTTTGTCTATTATGGTCTTCGTTGCTTTTTCTTATAGTCACTATACTATATATATATATATATATATATATATATATTATATTATAGATATAATATACTATTATATATATTACTATATATATATATATATAATATATATATCATATATATATATACTATATAATATATATATAAATATATATATATATATATATATATCATATAATAGTATATATATATAATATATACTATATATATATATATATATATATATATATATATAGTATATAATATATATATATATATATATACTATTATATACTATATATATGTATATATATATATATATACTATATAATACTATATATATATTATATATAATAATCATATAATATATATATTTACTAAATATATATATATAAATACTCTTCTATTAGTATATATATATATCATATATTAATATCATATATACTATATATACTATATATATAAATATATATAGCATTATATTAATATGATATAATACTATATCAATATAATAATATACTATAGTATATATATTATATATATATATATATATATATATATATATATATATATACTATATATATATATATGGTATATATATATAATATAAGTATTAATATATACAATATATATATATATAAATATATATCATATATATATATATATAACTATTTACTATATCCTATATATATATCAGATTTAATATGAACCTATAGTAATGTATTCCACTAACTGAATATAAAGAGAAAATAAATTTTATAGACTATATTCTGATGTGAGGGATTTTTTTACGAATTTCTAATTTCCTATTAAATAAAAAAGGGAATTGTAATATTTGTTATGTTTTTGGGTGAAAAGTTTAATCTAATAGTTGATAATACATATATATATTATATATATATATATATATATATATATATAATATAATACTATATATTATATATATATATATATACTATATATATATAATTATATATATATAATATTATATAGTTATAATATACTATAATATTATACTAGTAACTATATATATATATATGATATATATATATTTGTATAATATATATATATATATATATATAAATATACTATATATATATATATATATATATATATATATATATATATAATATAATATATATATATATACTATATGAAATATATTATATACTATATATATATATATATATTATATATATATATACTATATATCATATATGGGAAAGATGTATTTCATTAAACAGCAAAAAATTTCTTCAATTCCATTCTCATATCTCAAAACATTACAATAGCTATATGGAAAAATAGGAACTCATTGCTGGAATTGCCTGTCCCAATCTCCAATTTTAGTGCGGAAAAATGTAAAAAAAAAAAAAAAAACAAAAAAAAAAAAAAAAAAAAAAAAAAAAAAAAATTTAGAACAAAACAGCTACCAGGAAAAGAAATACATTTTGGAATCCTTGTAAAATTGAAAGTAGGAAGAGGGAAAATGTAATTAAAAAAAAAATAAGGAAAAAAAAAAAAATTATTGTTAATAATAATAGTAATAGGAGTAGAAAGCCTATTTAGAGACCCTTTATTGGTTACTCGTTATTAAAATAAATAGACTGTCTATTAAATTTTGCTTTTTATTTTTTTTACTAAAAGAATACCCAAGGGTATACCGCACCGATGCAGGGAGCAGGCGGTCCTCTCGGCCCTTCCGGGGAAACTACGGGGAACTAGACTAATTCCCCCCTCCCGGAACCCCGCTCTTTTGGTTATTGGGTGTCGCGAGGGGCGTTTCATCCTCTCCC
>JABUQX010027753.1:15000-17022 GCA_015478945.1 Trachelipus rathkii | reverse complement strand
GTAGAGCACTCGCCTAGCAAGCGAGAGGGCCCAGGTTCGAGACCGGGTGGAGCGAGAGAACGAGCTGCCCTCTACAACCTAGCTTCGTCTCACCTGACGCCAATGAGTACATTAGTAGTGTGCTTTGCTACTAGTGGGAAAGCTTCCCGGCATCCGCGATAGGCCTGGCCAGCCAGCGGATTTAGCCGTTAGGCCCGTGTAACCCAAGGACCTTTCTCGATGGGTCCCACTGACAGGTCGTGAGACCTTCCTGGGGGAGGACGTTTATATATTATTGTTGGTATATATATATATATATATATATATATATATATATATATATATATATATATATATATATATATATATATATATATATATATATATATATATATATATATATATATATATATATATATATATATATATACACCAAGTACTCCCAAAAATACTCTTACACAAATAGTGTTGTCATATAAAAAACAAATAAGCATTTCAATTTCATGTTTACTTAAGATCTACAATCCTTAATAAAGGAAAATACAACAGTCATTCAATATGACAGCTTTCTCTTAACACAAGACATAAGCCTGCTGGACCAGGCGTTTATTGCAGCACACTATCGACCTCCGTTTAAATAAACTTCACTGCGCCCTTTAGAATGTTAGACTGTAAAGTACCATATAATTTGTAATCCATTGAACTAAGATTGAGGAATTAGGATCGAGACTGCTAAAACAGCCAATCTTCAATCATCAGAAAATGAGGGAACATTGTCCCTGAGCCAAGTTTGAGTAGAACTTGCTTTATGTGTTGGTACTTAAATCTATTGAAAGGTAAATTGTTCATATTGTTAGAGGGTCTAAGACTTAGTCATTTAATACACCTTCCATAAAGGTTTGCTGTTCACGCCTGCCGAGGTATTGATGAGCGTTACCAAAAAGGAGATTTTGGGCTAACCCATAGTATATCACTACCCACCAAACTATTTATAAGTAATTTGATGACTTTTGGACACGTGGTAAGGGCTCACATACTAATGGGTGATGAAGTATAACACACCTATAGTTTTGGTTGTTAAAAAAATTTTCCACGTTAAAGAATTTTTCATCCGTAAAGATAATTTTTCTGTGGCGACCATGCCAGTATTTAGCCAAGAAACCTTTAAGCTTTTTTTCGAACCAATCTTTAGTGCTTCTGTGAGTAAATGTCTGATGGGTTTATTATAGGCCCTTAACCTTAGATCCTCTCTGACGATGTGCGACGCATAACTTTAGGCATTTGTACTATTCTGACAACATGTTTTATTACAAGACACTTGCCTCAATTTGTTCCTTAATAAACTTTGACAGCCTGCGATGTCCGAAACAGAACGTGGCCTACCATATCTATGGCGATCTTTCACATCAATAGTATCCCCGTATAACTTTATGGCACGATACACAAATATACTGCTGATACCTACCGGTTGCAGAGTCTTGCGAAAATGTCACTCTTTTCTGTGCCACATTTATATAACACTATAACACCAATACGGTTTTGTTTACCGTCCCACAGCATAGTTACTTGTTGTTTTTATTTGTGCTAAAAATGCTCGTTTTCGTTCGTTTTTCGTTTGGGTCTTAGCAAAAACAAATAGCTCACCAAATGTAAAAACGTCCTTAATTCTGTGTAATATAGAATAAAATTTTGGTATAAAATAGCAGCCTTACAGAATTAAAGAAATTCCTTACGTTTGATGAGCATTTTTTACAATTTTGCGCTAGGTTGACGAGAACGAATAAAACTTGAGTATTTTTTTTAGCATAAATGTAAAACGAAACGGCCTTAATATGCAAACCGCCAAAACAAAGCCCCAAACTTAAGGCTAAGGTTAAATACTGACGCCATGTTATCGCCTTGGATATTAATTTAAACGGAGGGCAATTAGCAACTTCAATTTTGTAACTGTATATTTGTGGAAAGTACTTGGTATACCGTGGCTCAATCGGTGGAGCGACAGAGTCTCATGGCAAGAGCCTGGGTTCGATCCCTAGCCTCGGA
>JABUQX010027753.1:0-10000 GCA_015478945.1 Trachelipus rathkii | reverse complement strand
TATACACGCATGCTTCTGTATATATATAGATATGCCGTATACAATATATCTATTTCAATAATATGTTTCGCCAAATGTTTTTCCTGTATTTTGTTTTGTTTTGTTTTTTGTTTTTATATATAAATATATATTAAAAATTATTTAATAATCTTACTTTTTTTGAAACATATTTTATTAAAATAATTTGCCAGTGTACAAAAGAATTAAGCCGGAAAACAGTTATTTTTCAGTATTTAAGGCAATATATATATATATATATATATATATATATATATATATATATATATATGTCTATATTGATATATATAGCAGTATATATACCGGTATATATATATTTATATATATTAAGTATATATATACTATATATATATAATATATTAGCGCTCTTATGAGGATCATTCGCAGAATTTTGAGGATCCGTATCCACGTTCAGATTATTTCGAAGGTCCGCATCCACGTAACATAATTGAGGATGGGTTCCTTTTATCATTACTTCTCTTCATGCATAATTTTATATCTTAATTGTACTTGGGGACTATTTTACTTTTCGGGAATACAAAATGACATTTACAAAAAACTTTTTGGAAGTCGGTAACAAATATTTTAACTAATTCATCAACGAAATTATATAAAATTACAAGGAAATAACTCACGTTATATGAAAGAGGAATTAATCTTGTATACAAGTTTAGTCCCAGAAATAAATAGAAACATGCAAACTAACAATGATTGGATTATCATTGCAATGCTATTGAAGTTTTAAAAATATATTAGAATATAAATGAAAGACTGAGTGATATCAGAGCCTATTTGATCGTAGATCGCAGATCGCATTCTACGGAGATCACTAAAAACAGGACATTATCCACCAATGGCATAGCAGATGTGTAGTGAATCGTTTTGTAATGCAGATGATTAGTTGTATATCATCTAGATTCTAGAAACATTTAGAAGTGAAGGTGAACTGGACATAGAATTTGACTCTTTAGAAGTTTAGGGTATAAATCATAGCGTTCAACCTCCTCTTTCGTGATAACAATGGTGAAAGATTTGCTGTTAAATTGCTTCTAAAGTTAACTAAAAAATCATAATTCAGCAGGAAAAGTCATCGAACAAAATGTTGATAACAAGCATGCAAGATCAGAGAAAGGAAAAAATCAATTGATTGTATTGTAATTTGAAATTGATGAGAAGAATATTTTTGGCCTTAAACAGTGACAATAAATAAGAGATTGAAAATAAAACTAAAGCTAAAAAAAAAATAGTTCCCTATTAATAATATTGGGAAAAAAAGCTCAAGTGTCTCCAATTCTCTCCAATTATGGAAAACGAATTAGAAAAAATATCCCAATTTGAATTAATATACTTGAAGATTTCTTTATTCTTTTTTCCTCAGAATTTCGACCCCCATATAAACTTAGGTTCAAAAATAAGTCCGAAAAACATACTTTCATGGCTGTCTGTTTATCACAATAACTACTACAACATATTGTACAATATTTTCACTCGGTGGCCGCTGCATCGTAGCCGCAAAATATATAAAAAATGAAAGAGATTGAAGAAAGTCATTTGGGATCTTTAGTATCCGTTAACTATATAAGAAAAGCTGCGTAGCACTTTTACAATTGCATTAAAATTCTAAGAACTCAGCCTCCACTCCCCAATCAACATTAAAACCGCTTAAAAATGAGTACATATAAACTTGTTTATAAAGTTTCATGAGCAATACAACTCTCAAAAAACTTTTAAACACTCAAACTTTTTTAAAACAACTCCAAACTTTTTAATATCTAACTTTTAAATTAATCTGTAACTTTTTACAACTCTTTTAACTGTGTTTAAACAGCCTTAAACTTTTAAAACATCCCAAACGTTTTAAAAATCTCTAAGCTTTTTAAACGTCTATAAATTTTTACACATCTCAAATTTTAAACAAACCTAAACTTTTAAAACACTCTAAAATTTTACAAAGATAATTGAATCTTTTAAACAGCTCAAATTTTTTTAATCAGCTGCCATTAGCTGAACAAACTACCTACAATGTCTCTCATCTCTTCGCTCACCCTCATTGCTTTTATAAACTAAAATTTTCAAACTTCTCAAACATGTTTAAACATCTCTAAACTTATTAACATTTTCAAAACTTTTAACCGCTCTTAACTGTTAACAGTTCTAAAATTTTATTGAAGATCATTCCTAAGGCTTTCAACTCTCCCGTTCTGACTATGCAGCACACTGATTACATTTTAAAACGTCTCTTAACTTTTTAACCAGCTCTTCTCTAAACATTTTAAACAGCTCAAAAGATTTTAACTATCTAACATTTTTCCGATTAAATAATTAAGTAGCTCTAAACTTTTTAGACATCTATAAACGTTTAGGAGCCCTCTAAACCTTCTGTTAAAACTGTTCTCTAAACTTTTCTAACGCATCTTCTTAACTCGTTTATTGAACTCACTAAGCTTTTTTAACCCGACAATTTCTTGAATATCTAGCTAAGGTCAACTTCTCATACTAAAAAATGTTGGATCAAATTTTAGACACCTCTCTAGAGATCTTATTAAACACTCTAAATTTTTAATCACACATCCAAACATTTTAAACATCTCTAAATGTTTTAAATATCTCTAAACTTTTTTGATCCCGTACCCTTTTAAACATCTCCTAACATTTTAAATATCTCTAAACTTTAAATCGAGATCTCATCTCTAAGATTTTAAACTACGAATAACTTTAAAGAATTCTAATCTTTATAAACAGCTCAAAATTTTTTAAACAGATCTAAACTTTTTAAGCATTCTCTATTACTTTTTAAACCAATTGCGCCAATGGACACATCTCAAACTTTTTAAAACATTCGAAAAACTGTTTAAACATTTTGAACTTATATGTATCTGGGTTTGAAAAACAAAATAACTTTTAAAACATCCCAAACGTTTTTAAAATAATCTCTAAGCTTTTTTAAACGTCTCTAAACCTTTTACACATCATAACAAAGATTAAATATCTATAGAGATTTTATACTTTGCTAAACTTTTAAAAGAATTCTAATCTTTTAAACAGCTCAAATTTTTTTAAACAGCTTTCAAATTTTCTTAAAACATCTCTAAACTTTTCAACGTCTCTAAACTTTTTAACTAGCCTCTAAACTTTTTGATAAACTAAAAAATTTCTACACATCTTATGAGATAGAAACATCTCCTAAACTTTATAAACATTTCAAACCTTTTTAAACCTCTTTTAGGAGTAATAAACAGCTTCTAAATTTAGGAGATTTCTAAAAGTTTCTCACATCTCTTAAAAAAATTAAAAGTTCTCTAACTTTTTACACAGTCTAAACATTTTAAACAGCTCAAAAGATTTTAAACCTTTGTGACAGCTTATACAACTCTAAAACTTTTTTTAAGCAGTCTAAACTCTTCAGAATCTATAAACTTTTAGGCACCTCTAACCTTTTAAATTCTCTAAACTTTTAAAAATCTCTAAGCTTTTAACATCCTTAAGCTTTTTAAACATCTCCTAAATTTTTAACGTCTGGTAAAACTTATTAAACATATCTAAAATTTTCAGACACCTCTAAACTTATTAAACACCTCTAAAACTTTTTAAACACTCTAAACATTTTAAACATCTCTAAATGTTTTAAATATCTCTAAAACTTTTTGATCTTCTCTAACTTACACGCATCTCTAAACATTTTAAATATCTCTTAACTTTAACATCTCTAAACTTTTAAACACATATAAACTTTTTAAAGATTTAATTCTTTTTATACACCAAAAATTTTTTAAACACTCTAATACTTTTAAGCATCTCTAGACTTAAACGGTCTCAAACATTTAAACCACCTCCATTAGAGTTATTAAACATCTCAATTTTAATAAAACATGTTTAAACTTTTTTAAACGTCTCTAAACTTTTTGCAAGCCCTAAACTTTTAAAACATCCATAGCGTTTTTAGAAATCTCTAAATTTCCTAAATTTTTTTAACATTTTAAAGTCTCTCTATTTTTACACATCTCAAACCTTTTTACACGTCTCTAAATTTTAAACATCTTTAAATAACCATCTCTAATCTTTTAAACACTCTAAACTTTTTAAAGAACCTCTGTTTTAAAAGCTCACAATTTTTTTTAATATTTCTAAATTTTATAACACTCTAACTTTTAAACAGCCCTAACTTTTTAAACAGCCCTAAATATCTTTTCAAAAACAACTCAAAATTTTAAAAATCTCTTAGCTTTTTAAACATCTCTAAACTTTTTAAAACATCTCTAAACATTTTAACCATCGTCTAAACTTTTTAAACACCTCTAACTTTTTAAAGAATTCTAATTCTTTTTAAACAGCTCAAATTTTTTAATTTCTAAACTTTTAAACAACTGCAAACTTTTATCAGTTGAAAATTATTAACAAACCTAGGCTTTGAGAATTCTACTACCAATCCCCCCAGCAACATTAAACCGTTCCCTTATAAGCTCTTGAATGAAAAAAATCTCGGAAGGAAGATAACTTGTATTTTATATTAAACCAATTTTAATTGTATTTCAGAATTGGAAATATTTTGAAATGATCTTTCTTTTGATATTTATTTCATCAAAATTGGACGAAATAAATTTCCCACCCTCTCTAGATTCATTTAATTTATTTTTTCTTATTGTAATTTTTAGTTGTAATATCATTTTAATGACATAGATCCATTTCCAAATGAGGGGAGTAGCGATCATCTCTGGTAAAAACTAAGACGGAGGAAAGAAATATCTCTTCACCCTACTGCATCATTAAAGAAAACTGGGTAGATGTGTTTCCCAAACGAGTGAATCCCCAAAATATTCGTTTTGTTTAGCTGTTAAGGGAATCCTCTAACGGTTTTCGATTTATTTATGAGTTCTTAATACTACATTCCGTTGTGAATCTATTTTTTTTAATATTATATGGCGCTTTCAATATTAGATTAACCTTTTTAATATTTAAGTTTTTTAAATCGTATAATTTTTAATCCAATAAATCCAGTATACAACTTGTTTTTGAATCCTATTTAGTGATTTTTAATGAAAGAAAATTTTAAACATATAACGATTTTTAAATCTTTAATTGCTTTGAATTGCGATTTACAGTGGATTTTGAATCCAATATAGTTTTTATAAATCTTATACTAGTTTTAAACACAACATTTTCCTGAAAAGGTTTTTAATATTATAATTGTTTTGTGAGTCTATGGTGATTTTCAGTCTTATAGTGATTTTTAATGTTACGATTTTATATAGACTTTACAATTTAAAACGTTTTTTTTAATTGCTTATTGGTATAAGGATCCTATAATTTTCTTTATTTTTATTTTTAGATAATCCTCTCTCTCTCTCTCTCTCTCTCTCTCTCTCTCTCTCTCTCTCTCTCTCTCTCTCTCTCTCTCTCTCTCTCTCTCTCTCTCTCCACCTCCTTGATTCTTGATATATTTTTCAGAGGATGGCTCCTCAGATGTACGTTGCGGATTACATTAAGGAGAAAAGAGCTGCACGGGCAAATAAGGGGAAGAAATCGACACTGAAGAATCAAGACGAATTAGAACAGAAGAAGAGGGTAGAAGAGGAGGAAGCGAAGCAACGGGCTGAGGATGAAGAGAGGAAAAGGATAGCTGAGGAAGACAACAGAAGAAGGGAAGAAGAAAAAAAGAAAGAGGAAGAGAATAGAAGAAAGGAGGATGAAAGGAAAAGAAGGGAAGAAGAGGAAAGACAAAAGGCAGAAGAAGAAAGAAGGAAGAAGGAAGACGAAAAACGAAAAAGAGAAGAGGAAGAAGAGAGAAGGAAGAAAGAAGAGGAAAAAAGAAAAAGAGAGGAAGAAGAAGAAAGAAGAAGAAGAAAGAAAGATGAGGAAGCAGCTCGAAAGAAAAGAGAAGAAGAAGAAGAAGAAGAAAGACGAAAACAAGATGAAGACGAAAGAAAGAAAAAAGATGAAGAAACAAAAAGACTTAAAAAAGAAGAAGAAGAAAGAAAAATAAGAGAAAGAAAAGAGGAGGAAGCACGTAATAAAAATATAAAAGAATCAAGAGAGAAAAGAAACGAGAAAAAGAAGGAAACGAAAGAAATAGGAATGCAAAAAGATCTTGAGAGGCAAAAACTTAAAAATGAAGAAGACAAAAAAAGATTAAATAACGATTTGACATTAAGAGATGATGAATATAGGAAGAGAATGAAGGAACTTGAGGAAAGAGAAAGGAGGCTAGCAGAGGCTGAGGAAAAGAAAAGAATTGAAGATGAAAGACGAAAGAAAGAAGAGGCAAGGTTGAAAGAGGAAGAAGCTGCGAGGAGGAAAGCGGAAGAGGAGCGTATGAGGAAGGAAAGGGAAGCAGAAAATGAGAGGAAAAAAAGGGAAAAGGAAGAGGAGGAGAAAAAAAGATTAAAAGATGAAGAAGAAAAGAAGAGAAAAATAGAACAGGATGAAAAGGAAAGAAAACAAAGAGAAAAAGAGGCAAATAGGAAAAGAGAGGAAGACGAGGCAGAAAGAAAAAGAAGAGAGGCAGAAGAAGAGGCAGAAAGAAATGGGCAGGCGCAGGAAGCAGAAAGAAGAAGAAGAGAGGCAGAAGCTGAGAGATTGAGAAGAGAAAAGGAAGAAGAAGAAAGAAAAAGACGAGAAAAAGAAAGATTAGAAAAAGAAGCCTTAATGAGAGAAAAAGAGGATAAAGATAGAAGCGAAAGAGAAAGAAGAAGAAGAGCCGAACAGCTGCGAAAAGAAAGAGAAGAGAGAGCAAGACTTAGGAAAGAATTGGAAGATAAGAGAAGTAAGGAAGAGGAAGAAAGAAGGAAGAAGAAGAATCAAAACTATTTAGATAAAAAGAATGCCCATTTAAACAAATTAAAAGAAGCAGAAATGAGGAAGCAGAAAGAATTAGAAGAACTCAACAAAATAAAAGAAGCTGCCAAACATAGAGACGGTAACGGTCAACCCGACGGAGAATTTAATGAATTTTGGGGATGGTGTAAAAACGGCAACAAAAATGATTTTGGATCTTCTAGAAATATTCTCTTTAAAAATTTTAAGAATGATTAAAAAAAGAGGATTTTTTTTAGAGCCTTTAAACGAGTCCGTTCTTCCATCTTTCCCTTCAATGTGATGAAGGTCTGCCATTTTCTGTCACTTCTGAGTCATTTTTTTTCTTCCGTTGAAATGATACAGACGTGAATAGCTTTATTGTTGCTCATGAACTTAGATGCCATGTATTTAGTAAAAAAGAAAATATAAAAAAAGATGTGTTCCAACATTCGGTTTAAGTCGAAACTTTTTGCTTTTTCAATTTACATAAAATTGGATTTTTGTAAACTATTAGCTTGATTGTGTGTGAAATTTTTTCAATCTTATTCAAGATTCCAAATCCATCTCATTAATAATTTAAAATTGTTAAACTTTCTAATTAATATACTTGAAATTTAGAGTTTTATGGAAATCTTAAACATATATTAACATTTTTTCTTATAATTTAAAAAAGATTTTAATCCTACTGTATTTGAAAATTGTCAGTTTCAACCCCATATAGATGCCAGGTGCTATTTGTTTATGATATCATAATATAACATTTAAAACAATGATTTGTTATACATATATACTAATTATTAAAACCTTTTAGGGAAAGGTCCATCTATAATATCTGATTTTAAGGTCGATTGTTGAAAATTTGATATAATTTTCTTAATTTCATCCGATCTCCATCATTTAATAACAAAGATGAAGCATTTTTAGCTGCAAAACACCGATTTTTAGCGTTTTATTGTGTCTCTATTTGTTTGCATTAAATTTTCATTTGCAAGAAAACCAAAGACTATAACATTTATGATTAACAAGTAAAAACTATTTGTTGAAATTATTTGAAACTTCAATATATAAAGATGGATCTATTTTCTAAAATCACTTCAGATAGATATTTGATATCCGTTTTCAAAAACGCTGTCACCAATTCACGAAAAAGTGGCAAAATTTTTTTTGCCTTTAATGTTATTTTGGGGATAATTTTTGTTCATTTATCCGATCGATACGAAATTTTCAAAGCATGCATAATTCGGCGAGTTGCAACATTTTAATTGTATCATTTTTTTTTGTATACCCAACTGTTTTGCCTCTAAGCATGGGAGGATTATTTTCAAATTTTATCCCGTGCTCAGAGGCAAAATAGTTGCTCATACAAAAAAATTATTCGATTTAAAAAGATGCAACTCGCCAAATTTTAAGTGCTTTGAAACTTTCGTATTGATCGGATGAACATAAAAAAAAAGTCAATGCCAAAAATCTTTTATGAAAAGCAAAATTCGCTATCGTAAATGGATTCCTACTGTTGGGCTTGGAGGCTTGGATCAAAAATCCATCCAAAGAGATCTTATATAATGGATACATCTTTGTATAATTTTTTCAAGTTTCAAGTAATTCCGACAAAATGTTTTGCTCAAAAATGTGAAAAAAAAATTTTAAAATTTATAATACCAATAGAATTCAAACGGATTGAGACACTGAAAAGCGATAAAATTCGACGTGCTAGAGCTCACAAATGCAACATATAACCTTTTGTTTAACGAAGATCTGAAATTAAAAAGATTATTCTCAAATCTAAGCTTATTGGAAATATCTATTAAAGATCAGTATGACATCGGGGCATTCCCTTGAATTAACCACAGACGTGTCAATAGTTTCTTCCATGAGATTATCTTTGCCACAAAGTTTACCTGACCGTCATATTTTTCTACGGACAATAAATTAAACGTACAAGTAATAGCTAAATATGTGTAACATTCTCAATTCAATTTTGTTATATTTTTCTACTACTTTATTATTGTTATCATTATATATATATATATATATATATATATCCTCATATATATATATATATATATATATAATAATTATATATATATATATATATATTATATGATATATATATATTATATATATATATATTAGTATTATTATATCATATATAATATATATTATATATATATATATAGTAATAGTATATATAATATATATATATATTATATATATATATATATCTATAGCTATATATATATATATACGATATATATATTGGTGATTTGTATGTTGTTATCAGAAATATTATTATAAAAATTAACTTTTTAATCTATCATCTATCCTTTAATTTATTTATTGTGCCAGTTTATTTCCACCATTGCTTGGATTTTGAAGACAATTAACTTTGATTAAATAAAATTTCGAAAATGGGAATAATAATATAGAGAATATAACTTCCGAAAAAGGAATTTTTTAAAATTTCAGCTTTGTTTTTTTTAAATTTGGGAGGGGGGGGGGAAGAAATCGCTAATAGTTTTGTTTGAGTTGAAATGAAAATTTTTATAAAAGTATTGAAAAGGGAAGGCTGCAACAATTTTATAGAAAGTTTTTCTTTCTTAGCTAAAAATTTTTCTCTTCTTATTGTCAATCACTTGTTTTACGAATTTTTTTGTTCGGTACGAAAGATCAAAAAGTCCATAAATACTTTTTGTTTTAAATTTATGAATGTGAACATTTGCAAGCTGGAAAATACAAAAAAGTAGCAAAAAACAGACTATTCATCCTAGTCTAACTCTACTCATTGAACAAACTTGAGAACTCGTATTGACATTGGAAGAGTTGAAGCATCTTGTTATTTCAAAATTTAAACCAAATTCTCTGTAGTTAAAGTCTACGGAAAATTGTAGTATGGATTGTTTGTTATTTTACTTTTTCTGCTATAAGTAGTTGTCAACTAAGTAAATAATATGATACAAAGGGTGGGCAGCCGTTAATGAGAAGAAAGTTTAACGGTCGTTAATTCTTAATCGTTAACAAAAATTGACGGCGTTAATCATTAAAGGCGTTTTTATCGGTAAAGAATATAACGGAAATTAACGTTAATCGTTAACTTTAACCGTCTTCAATTTTTTTTTTACAGTTATCCACCACTCACTCGCGGGCAGAGCCTTATTCAAGGAGGGTGAGCTGGAGTATAAATGGCGTGCTG